>JAQJVL010002266.1:0-32795 GCA_035578905.1 Stictocephala bisonia
GGATTTCGATTGTATTTACAATAGACTGCCCAAAACCTAAAACAGGTTAAAGATATTTTATTGACTTAAGATGTCAAGAACATTATTTTCCTAAGCCTGGTGAAGAATGATTATTGATGGTCCTAATCCGAAAAGAAAAAATTGTTTATTTTTGTATGCATAAATTAAAAAAATTACCATAGTAAAGCGCAATAGTTACTATTATTATTATTCTTATTGTTTTAGAAAATTTGGGGAAAGAATGTCATCATCTACAGTATCTTCTTCTTCTTCTTCTACCACACTAAGTGAATCTGATTGTTTTGATATATTTATTGTACTAAAAAAGACTAATAAAATCTGGATTTTACTGTACAAAATTGTTTAATAATATTGTATGTTGTGGTTGTGGTTGGCAATCTGGTGAGTCAAAATTAACTTTACGACAATTGAATTTTATTCATAAATTACAAAAACCAGATTGTGAAATGTCTAAAAATGTAGAAGAAAATGTAAATAGTTATGTAAAATATAAGAAATATGTATCAGAAATAGAGGAAATGATGAAAGACTCTTTTTTATTCTGGCCTAAAACATATCCAAAAGTAAACGATATGGTGCAATCTGGCTTCTACTACACAGGAAATGATGATGCAATCGCTTGCGTGTGTTGCGGCATTGTTCTTGAACAATGGTCACCGGAAGATCAGCCAAGTGTGGAACACAGGAAGGCGTCTCCTGACTGCAAACTTGCTAATTAAAAAAACAACATTCTTTGTATACGTGTATCATTAACTCACTGCATGTAAATAATTACTTGTTGAATAAATTTTAATATATATTTATGTATGTGTTTTTTTATATTGTACCATTTTCTATGTAGTCTTTATGGATACAAGAACAGGTTTAGCAAAAGAGCTGCACAAACAAGCTCGTGTCAATTTTCCCAGACGTAATGTAGAACTTAAAGGATTGCACGATTTGTATCAAGCCGATCTTGTTGAAATGATTCCTTATTCTAGTGTAAATAAAGGCTACAAATATATTATGACTGTAATTAATTGTTTTACTAAATTTGCAATAGCGGTTCCTTTAAAAACAAAAACCGCTAATGAAGTAGCATCAGCATTGGTACCTGTTCTTAGGAAATTTCCAATGCGTCATTTTCAAACCGATGACGGAGGTGAATGGTTTAATAATACTGTTAAAAGTTTATTTAAAAGGTATAATGTAAATCATTATTCTACATTTTCTGAGAAAAAAGCTTCTATTGTGGAAAGGTTTAATCGAACTTTAAAAAATAAAATGTGGACTCATTTTAGTGCACAAGGTAGCTATAGGTGGTTAGCTTTACTACCGAAACTCGTTCACAGCTACAATAATACTGTACATCATACTATAGGTGTAAAGCCTTCAGAGGTTAACGAATTAAATGAAAAAGATATTTTAATAAAAATAATTAATCATAGAAATAGAACAGGAGTTGTTAAACAAAGATTTGATGTAGGCGATCGCGTAAGAATTAGTCGTGTGAAACATCAGTTCACCAAAGGCTATTTACCCAGGTGGAGCAACGAGATCTACACAGTGTGGAGAGTTCAGCCAACAAAACCAGTCACTTATATTTTACAAGACGATAACAAAGAGATTCTGAAAGGAGGATTCTATCAAGAAGAATTAAGTAAAACTAAATACGACGAAGTTTAATTAATAGAGAAAATTGTTAGGAAAAAAGGTGATAGATATTTAGTTAAGTGGTTGGGCATGGATTCAATCAAAAAATACGTGGATATCAAAAAAGGATTTACTATAATGAAAACTTATTAAACAAAATACAACATTTGTCCATTGTAAATTTAGATAAGTTTATTTTACAGAAAAGTTTGACTTCAGTCAGACGACACAGCGATCTTTTACCCAACACAATCAGATGCATTGTATGTGGTCCTTCAAACTGTGGAAAAAACCAATTTATTATAAATCTTTTGTTCTCCTTCTAACGGACTATGTTTTGATAATATATATTATTTATTCTAAGTCTTTGCACCAGTGTAAGTACAAATTATTTTAATGTTTTCCCTAGAGGCGTTTCCAGAAATTGGGTTTTTTCCATTTTCAAAAATAAAACTAATACCACCCCCAAAACGGGGAAAAGACCAAAAAAAATTTCCCGATAATGATTTTTGAGGGATTTTAAATATGGAAAACAGAAAAAATATAAAAGTTTTATTTTTAAAAGGGGTTTCGTCAACCGTTTGGGGGGTTACTTTTTTTATATATGTCAGACTTACAGTTACTTTCCAAAACGTTGGGTTCGCGATAATGAAAATTTTAAATTAGTGGTTTTCAAACAAGACGAAAAAAATTTTAAAAACCCTTTTTAAAATGTAAATGAAAAATACTGATAACCCTGAACGCCAACAAGGGGGTAAACGGGTGTTTACCAAAAAATACTTTTTAAACAATGTGCTAAATGTTTTAATTAATAAATTTTTTTTAAAAAATCAATAAAAATTAAAAATTGATTTTGTTCCATTTCATTTGGAAAATTTGTGTTTAAAATTTAAACATTCGTTCAATCAATGACTCTTCATTTTATAATTTGAAAAAAACAAAAATGGTAAACAAGTGTGTATGTGGTGTGCGGATTTTTTTTTTAAATACAGTAAAGTAGTTAATTTATGCTTTTACAAAAGTAACTTTCAAAAATATTTCAACATCCTAAAAAAAATTTGCTTTGTTGGGAGTTGACGAATTATTTTTTTAACAATTTCCCGTTTAAATAAAGGGATGTAAAAGAGGGTCAAATGTATTAACCCTTAATACATGTGAAAAAGTTTTCTTGTATCATGCGGTCTAAATTATTTAAAAATTTAAATGAAATTTTTTCTAAAAATTTTTTAAAACTTTTTGTTTAAAACTTTTGATTTTAAAAAAAAAAACTTTTACTGTTTATATTTTTTTCTTACACGGTTTTTTTACTGTTTTACTAATATTTGTAAATAAAAATTTTTATCTTTTTTCTACATTTGTATTTGTTATTTTTTTTTTTCCCCCACTTTTTTTGTTTATATAAAAAGGAAAAAAATAACCAAATTTTAAAAAAAAAATATATTTATTTTTTCCCTACAAGAAGTGATAAAATTACAAAATTTTTTAAAAATTTTCCAGAAAATTATTTTTACTGCAAAAACGCATCATTTAGATTTGGGACAAAAAAAGCGAAGTGTTGGGCGGGAAAAGTCAGCTGTAGTCTGCATTTCCCCTTTCAATGCCCAAAAGAGCCTTTTTTCCCAATGTGCCCACTTGTTTAGAGAAATCAATCAAAAACTTTTGGCCCCTTAAATTTAAAAATAATTTTTAAAGTTAAAAAAGGGGCTGATCATCAGCACCAAAACTAGTAAAAAGATTGAAATCTTGAATATTTTTTGAAAATTTAAGAGTTTTATTACCATTTATATTTTTTTTTAAGGGAAAAAATATTTCCCAAAAAAAAATTAAAATTTTAAAAATTTTCCAAATTACAAAAATCAAAATGGAGGGGTTTTTTTGCCTGTCGAATTTTTTCGTTCATTTGGGAATTTCCCAATTTACAACATACCTTGGTTTTTTCCAACATTGATGAAGTTTTTACAGTCCATGTTGAAAACTTTGAGTTTGGAAGTGATGGATACTCATGTAATTGCCCACCGTCTGAACGGTATGGTAATAGTTTGATCCGTATCTGTCATTTTCAAAAGTGTTAATTTTAATTTCATCCCTCTTACTTTTACATAAAGGCATTTTCCAATTAATTTACTAATTTCAATTGTACAATCGTGCAAAGCAGGTGACATTTGTATCATTGCATTTCTATCAGTTGATGAAACGTAACAATACAAGTTCTTGTTTAACATTCAATAAAATGTGTTTATAATCTTCAGCAAATCCCAATAATAATTTTAATGGGACACACACACAGAAATAACCTGAATCAGTTGTTAAGTTTCTGTAAGTTGTAAGGTTCCAGCCGGCGTTGTTCATTCCAGTTTGCATCAACGGACGAGAGGTCAGTACATTTTTCTTAGTACTTGGTAATGCCAACATTTTTTACACGAATCAATTTATGTTCCACACAACTCGTATCTTATTTCATCAAATAAAAAAGCTGGAAAGTTGTTTACAAATTTTGTAACATTATCTAACTTAGTGTCACTAGTTTTTAATATTTTCCCCCTCAATTAAAAGAAAACATTTTGATGGTAAAGTATAAAACATCTTGTTGATGTACTGGAATTCGAATCTCATCGCTGTTTTTAAACGAGTTAGACGTGTACGGATTGTGTGAATGCCATTCTAAATCTGTAATAGATTCATCAAAATGCACTGCAACACCTACATCTAAGATGCGGTTCATTGTTGTTTGTTACTATCGTTGTTGTTGTTGTTGAATCCTGGCAGAGTGCTAAGAAATATGCGATTTCTTAATGTTAATGGTTTGAGTGTTCTTTTACGACTGACACTCGCCGTCGATGTATTCACACTTTTTTCTGCTGTACTGACCAATTTAGGTACTAAAGTAGATTTTTTATTACAACAATTATTTTCAAATACAATTCCCATTATTGTTTTCTTTTTCTGATATCCACACGTATATTTATAGATTCTCCGCGAAAATTAATCAAATCACCGTTTTGATCTTCCAATCTAATATGAATTTCACTCAGAGTTGATTGTCTATTTATTGGTAAATATTTAATAACACTAGGTTTTTTCAATGATCTTAAAACCAGGACCGACCGAAGGATAAAATTCGTGAAGTATATGACCTTCAATTCCGTCTCTATATGATCCGTGTACTAGATTACAAGTAATTCGTATAGTATCCACTTTGTTAATGCGAACCTGGTTAGGTGATTTATGCCATTTATTTGCTTCCAATGTCTCATTTTTATCAAAACCCAACAACGGTCCAATAGTATTTGATTTTGTGAAATCAATTTCTTTTGAACAGAATAATTCACTTTTTAATGTATTAATATTAGCGCTAAGCACAAACTTTGTTGTCGGATCTTTAATTTCCAATTCTTTAGTAATGAAATTATTTATATCGTCCAATTTCAAACGCTCCAGTCGGCAAGCTAATTCTTAGATCGCCTATATAAATATTATTATTGATATTTTCTTCTATATTAGGAATTGAGTTGTACGTCATTAAATCGATAAAACCCATTTCCCATTCACTGTTCGAACTAAGATCATACGGTGGAAACAGCGTGCATTTTAAATGAGAACTGTTTCCTGTGATACAAATAATTATTAAATAGTAATACGTGTCGTAATGAAGTCTAAACACAAATGACCACAATTTGTGGTGTTCTCTTTTTGTTTAGAAAAAATAATTGTACTTTATTACCGCACTATGTGTTCCACTGTTGAAATACTGTTGCAATTCTAATGGTGGACGCAGATTGCCAAAACTATCGAAATAATCTACATTATATCCTTTTTTTAAATAACATAACCCAATGAGTTCCTGGTCCATGCAGAGTGTCTAAATTTACAATTCCTGATTCTATTTCACTAATTGTCGATGGCAGTGAATCACGCATAAATACACCTCTAAAAAAAGGAATCCTCAGTAATTTTGCATATTTTAAAATATCTAGGTTTGTTAAAGCTCTTTTAGGTATATCAGCAATCAATTTATTGTTATAAGCTAGATTTTTTTTTTTTTTTTACTTCCTGATCCTCTGTATGGTTTCAAATATAGACCCCTACCACTTCTTTTCCTTGAATGCTTTGTCGTTTTTTTAGTTTTTTTCCTACACTGTCGTTTTTTCTTTTAAAAACATTTTTATTTTTCTTCAATCGTTTTCTAGTACCCCAACCAATTTTGGTTTTAGCTTTCATTATATTTGTTACGGCCCAAGCTGTCGCCTTTTCACCCAAACTAGAATCAGAAGCCTTAACTCTTTCCCAAGCCCGTTCGGCTAATATACGGTCCGCTATAGATCTACTTTTGTTATCAGCGCTATTCGAATATGCGATGTCGTGATCACGACACGCGGCGTCTAATTTATTTATTCCTTTATCCCCTCGACTTAATCTCTTTTTTAGGTTACTTCCGGGGCCACAAAATTGATATCCGGGAATATGAAGTTCCACAGGTAATAAATCTATAGATTTGTTCAATAACGTGCCAGCGGTATTGGCAAGAGAACTTAGTATGCCAGCTCCTTGGCGTCGACTGACACGTGCACTCATTGAGATGCTAATGTTGTACTTCCACCGCCGTCGCCACCGCCGGTTATGTCGGCCACAGAACGATAGTTTGGTTTAGGTGGTTCTGTTTTGAATACTACAGAATTCAAATCAGCAATACGTGTTAATATTTCGTTTTTAAACCGTTGAAAATCATAATTATTTTTTTCAACAGTTCGATTTAAACTGACAACAATAGTTCTAGTTTCTTGAGAAAAATCACCTAACGCTTTATTGACTTTATCTAATTCTTCTCTAATTACAACATCATTTTTATCATGACTCGGCTTTACACGTACAATACGTCTTTTTTGCTTTAAGCTTATATAATTTTTTGTAACATCTACAGCGTCAATAATTTCATACACCTCTTTTAAATGATCTTTTACTTTATTTTCCAAATTTAATAAAAATGTTTTTATATTATTATCCATCGAGGTTTTTATTGCGTCGAGTTTATCTAATAAATCTTGATAGTTGACACCGTCTCTTGGATCAGTAGCACTGGCAACGTTGCATAGCTTTTTATTTTCTATATTATAGTTCCCATCTTTGGTAAACTGAAATCCATCCCCTTTGGGTCCTCTTATTGGTTTTCCCCCACCAGTTTTATAACGACCAAATTTGTCAAGACTCATTTTTTTTTTTTTGTAGTCTATTAGTAGGAAGTCAGAATAAAACTAAACAATAAAGTAAACAAATATACATATTTATTGATTCTCATCAGGTTTAATTAACTCATACAATTCTTCCATTATTGAATTTATTTCATTTACATGACCGGTGTTTCCCGCTTCTTGTGATGCAAGTAGTATTCTCAGCCTGTCTACAAGCTCGTTTGGATCGTCAAAATATATTACATTAGGTTGTGAATCTGATAGAACCAATCCGCTGCCACTAGGCACGCTTGATGACGTTGCTGTTGCTACCTGATCTGCATGAGTCTCCATCGTCGGATGTTTATGTTGTACAACAATTTGTGAAATGATATTTCTATATTTATTACCTCTGTTAGCGCGGATTTTACCTAAAGCAGAATAGTTCTGTCGGTGTACATTTGTGTTTAAAATAATGGATGCATAATTATTCAAATCATTTTCATCATATGCGTACTCGTTTGGATTATTCATAAATATTAATTCGTATAAACCGCGTGTTCCGGGATATAACTTCCCATCGATTATGATATCATTTTCAGATATTTCCAACTGTTTGTCACCTATTTTCCATAAATCACCATCCACATGTATACCATAGTTATGGTCTATTTCTTTTTTCCCCGCAATTAATTTCATAAATATTCTTTAGCTAAATTTCCGGTAAATGTATTTTGTATATATTTTTTGGCCATTAATTTACCTTCCGGAGTTTTTAACAGTTCCTCGCCCGAGACCTGTTGTTCATAAATAACATGTTGACTTATTGGTGTTGATAACGGATTACTAATTATGGTTTCCATCAATTCAGGCGGCTCTTCGGCGTCCATATTTTCGAGCGGTTCAACTGCAACTCTTTTTGACACAGGCGTTTCAACAGTACCATCATCGTATTCATAATCACTTTCATAATCCAGTTTTGTAGGTAATTTAATTTTTTGTTTTCTTTTAACACCATGTGGCGGGACAGGAACGTATCGTTTAGCGGGTGTCACCTCGTCTTCGTTTCCTTCAACGTTTTTTAATAATTTCCTTTTACGTTCATTTTTTCACATCCCTTATTTCTTCTTCTTCTCTCGTCTGTTCACTATCTTCCACAAGTTTCCTCAACGGTTCGGCAATAGGTTTTAATTGTTTTTCCCAAAGTTCTTCCGTTTCTAACATCTCGTGTTTTAACGCTCTATGTTTTTTCTTTATATTCTTACGTAGTTCGGCAATACTCTTTACTATTTCCTCTTTAGTTTTATTACTAAACCAGGACTCGTCAAACGTTTCCATGTTCATTCCCTAATGACTGAACAACAAATGACTATTTTTAAATATTAAAATTGAATAAATATATCAAATCCTGATCGATAGCGACCTCTGTTTAAAGCGCTATCTTTGTCTATAACTAAAAATTTATTTTGACCAGATTTCCATATCTTAACACACAACTCTTTAAAAAAATTATAACTCATATCAGTATTTACATGATCATTGTAAATGTGTTGTAAATTTCTTTCGTCTTGTTTAAAAACCACTAATAAATTTGCATTATCGCGAACTAACTGTTTTGGAACGTAACTGTAAGTCTGACATATATAAAACGTATCCACATCGTTGTGACGACCCATTGAAAAATAATCTTTTATATTTCTTTGTTTTCCATATGATACATCATCAAAAATCATTATCGATCTTGGTCTTACCTGATTGGGATGGTGGTATTAGTTCATTATCTGAATATGGAAAATACCCAATTTCTGGAACACTCTCTAGTACACATTCAAGTAATTTGTACTTACACTGGTGCAAAGACTTAGAATAAATATATATATTATCAAAACATAGTCCGTTAGATGAGAACAAAAGATTTAATAATAAATTGGTTTTTCCACAGTTTGAAGGACCACATACAATGCATCTGATTGTGTTGGGTTAAAAGATCGCTGTGTCGTCTGACTGAAGTCATACTTTTCTGTAAAATAAACTTATCTAAATTTACAATGGACAAATGTGTATTTTGTTTAATAAATTTCATTATAGTAAATCCTTTTTTGATATCCACGTATTTTTTGATGAATCCATGCCCAACCACTTAACTAAATATCTATCACCTTTTTTCCTAACAATTTTCTCTATTAAATAAACTTCGTCGTATTTAGTTTTACTTAATTCTTCTTGATAGAATCCTCCTTTCAGAATCTCTTTGTTATCGTCTTGTAAAATATAAGTGACTGGTTTTGTTGGCTGAACTCTCCACACTGTGTAGATCTCGTTGCTCCACCTGGGTAAATAGCCTTTGGTGAACTGATGTTTCACACGACTAATTCTTACGCGATCGCCTACATCAAATCTTTGTTTAACAACTCCTGTTCTATTTCTATGATTAATTATTTTTATTAAAATATCTTTTTCATTTAATTCGTTAACCTCTGAAGGCTTTACACCTATAGTATGATGTACAGTATTATTGTAGCTGTGAACGAGTTTCGGTAGTAAAGCTAACCACCTATAGCTACCTTGTGCACTAAAATGAGTCCACATTTTATTTTTTAAAGTTCGATTAAACCTTTCCACAATAGAAGCTTTTTTCTCAGAAAATGTAGAATAATGATTTACATTATACCTTTTAAATAAACTTTTAACAGTATTATTAAACCATTCACCTCCGTCATCGGTTTGAAAATGACGCATTGGAAATTTCCTAAGAACAGGTTCCAATGCTGATGCTACTTCATTAGCGGTTTTTGTTTTTAAAGGAACCGCTATTGCAAATTTAGTAAAACAATTAATTACAGTCATAATATATTTGTAGCCTTTATTTACACTAGAATAAGGAATCATTTCAACAAGATCGGCTTGATACAAATCGTGCAATCCTTTAAGTTCTACATTACGTCTGGGAAAATTGACACGAGCTTGTTTGTGCAGCTCTTTTGCTAAACCTGTTCTTGTATCCATAAAGACTACATAGAAAATGGTACAATATAAAAAAACACATACATAAATATATATTAAAATTTATTCAACAAGTAATTATTTACATGCAGTGAGTTAATGATACACGTATACAAAGAATGTTGTTTTTTTAATTAGCAAGTTTGCAGTCAGGAGACGCCTTCCTGTGTTCCACACTTGGCTGATCTTCCGGTGACCATTGTTCAAGAACAATGCCGCAACACACGCAAGCGATTGCATCATCATTTCCTGTGTAGTAGAAGCCAGATTGCACCATATCGTTTACTTTTGGATATGTTTTAGGCCAGAATAAAAAAGAGTCTTTCATCATTTCCTCTATTTCTGATACATATTTCTTATATTTTACATAACTATTTACATTTTCTTCTACATTTTTAGACATTTCACAATCTGGTTTTTGTAATTTATGAATAAAATTCAATTGTCGTAAAGTTAATTTTGACTCACCAGATTGCCAACCACAACCACAACATACAATATTATTAAACAATTTTGTACAGTAAAATCCAGATTTTATTAAGTCTTTTTTAGTACAATTAAATATATCAAAACAATCAGATTCACTTAGTGTGGTAGAAGAAGAAGAAGAAGATACTGTAGATGATGACATTCTTTCCCCAAATTTTCTAAAACAATAAGAATAATAATAATAGTAACTATTGCGCTTTACTATGGTAATTTTTTTAATTTATGCATACAAAAATAACAATTTTTTCTTTTCGGATTAGGACCATCAAAATCATCTTCACCAGGCTTAGGAAAATAATGTTCTTGACATCTTAAGTTCAATAAAATATCTTTATCCTGTTTTAGGTTCTGTGGCAGTCTATTGTAAATACAATCGATATCGCTAACATAATTGATTATGAAATATTTCGGTAGACATGCTAATGATTCACATGACAAATTGTTATATCCATATAAATAACATTCGTTTATAGCCTTATTTATTTGTTCAACCCTATCTGAGATTTCTTTATAACTTTTAAACCATTCTAATAACATATAAGCATTCGTATAAGCACAATTATATGATTTATGATTGAAATGACAAGGTTTCATCAAATTACAATTAGACTGTGTTTTTAATATAGTTAAATTTGGACATCCTAAATCTTCTAAATTAACAACATTCACTTGAAACTCTGAAATTAATTTAATAATATATTTTTGTTTTTCTCTGCCTTTAACATACAAAGTTCCATTTAAATTAATATTTTTAAATACATCTTTTAATTCTTTATAATGTTTAATTCCAGAGTTCCAGAAAAGGCCGTGATATTGTTTTTCAAGCCACACCACTTGTTTTTGTAAGTGAACAGGCAATTTATTGAATTCACATGGTGGCTGAAATAAATGAAGTTCATACACCTGTCCGTCAGCAGACAACAGAGCAAGCTCCTTTACAATATAGTCGTTGTCAATATTTTTAAATCCTTGAAAGTCTAATATGAACTCCATCTAAAAAAAAGAAAAAAAAGAAAAAAAATTAACATTTTGGTATTAAAAAAATAAAATACTCATATTAATTTCTTTTAAATAACTTTATTACATTGCTTTATAAAACACCAATCGATATATCTCTAACTACTACTACTCACCTTGGACAATTCAAGACGAATGATAAACTGAATAGACAATCATATATTTATAATGTTTTACAAATATTTCAGCATTGCACAATTACGGTTACTCTTTTTCACCAACTTCTGGCTCCTTATCTTCATCTGATTCCTCTGCACTCTTTACGACTATTTTAATTTTATCATATTCTGACACATCATAGTTTTTAAAATTCGATGAACAGTGATTACACCAAGCGCAACATACTTTGACAAGTCTTTTGTCTTTATAAAAACAAACCAACACCGCTGATTCGATCACTACCATTGTTAGTTGTTAAATAAGTAACTAAACACAACTGTTTCAGTATTTATTACAATATATGATGATGTAACTAGTTTAATTTATTCAGCTTCAATTTTTATTTTCTTTAGTTTTTCTATTAATAATGGTAAAATAATTTCTTCAAAATTAGATATACGTCTCTTAAAATGTGCTGCATCACTTGTCCAATTGGATGATCTATCTTCATCAGTCGACATTTTATAATATTCTGTCACTAAAGGAATAGAAAATTGAACTTTTCTCCCCTTCTTCTTCTTATTATTATTATTATTACAGTCCATAATATGACGAGTGGGTACACCTTGGTTGTCAAATAAACACTGATATCAATATTTGTATCATAATTAATAAAATTAATTCAATTCTAAAATAATTTAAATACACTTTCTTACATTATAAATTCAAAAATATCAATTCGTAACATGACTTCTTTGAATCTATGATAATTAATATATGCTTCCTTCCATGATTTTGTTGAATCATACCGCTTCACTTTTTCCTTTTTACAATATAAATACCAAAAATAATCATCTTCGATGAAACTTATTTTGTGAAACGGGAAATTCACTAAAATATTATATTGTAATTCTAATGGTAATTTTTGTATATGATTTTCTAATGACATAGTAAAATTATTGTCCATCACATTTAAGTTGAATATTGGTACTTAAATCGTTTCCAAAATTCTTCATCAATTGCATCATAGCCTTTCTTGAATTCTGTCCAATCATCATAATTAAACTGAACAAAACTATCAGGTTTATTATCACTATTCTTTTTTACAATAAAAATATTTGTATTTGTTTGCCAATTACTGAGTATTACTTTTAAATTATTAGTTAATATCAAAGTCTTACTATAAGCATACTCCATACTCACACTGATTATATGTGGCAACACCTTAACGGTTACAATCAATTAAAGAACTGATCCGTTATACACAATCCAACTACTATTTATAGTTTTTTCATCTCATTAATATTAATGAACATGACTCATTTTATATTTCTTACGTTTTATTAGCGTATAGTCTCTGATTCATTTTAATAAATTGATACCAAATTTTTTAAACAATTCAAATGTACATTATTCACTTCTTCACAACGACTTATCATAATATATATATTAATTGTTAACCATTTTTCGAATTCTTTTGTTAAATTCACTATCAATAGTAGAAAAATAATTTCTAAACTTCTTCCATTGATCAACATCTAGTGTAACAATATCTCTTCCTTCACTTTCAATCATTATATAAGTTGACATTCCTGTTTTTCGTATCAATATTCTTAAATTATCTGGATCTAATATATACACTTTTTCACTGTCCATTTTCTCAAAATAAAACTATAGTAAATTATAACCAAACACCTTTTAGAATCGATGACTAAAAACAAACTGACGACATTGATAACTAATCACTATTATATAATCAAAATTTTATTCTCACCAAATAGCGTATTGGTTAAAACACTAACCGCTTTCACAATCTAGAAATTTGAGTTCGATTCACGTCTGGCGTAATTTAAAAATGAATACCAAAATCCTCTATATGCAAAATAATAATCGTTGTATACATCCTTCCATCTTTTTTTAGAATCAATCCTCTTCACATTATTCTTTTTACAATATAAATACCAAAAATGGTCATCTTCAATGAAACGTACTTTGACAAACGGTAAATTTACTAAAATATTATATTTTAATTCTAATGGTAATGTTCTTATATGATCTTCTAAGTACATACTCCGGTTTTCGTTTTCTGACAACCGAGATCTTCTCTTTTTCAATACCATTTAT
Organism: Stictocephala bisonia; assembly: GCA_035578905.1. Taxonomy (NCBI): domain Eukaryota; kingdom Metazoa; phylum Arthropoda; class Insecta; order Hemiptera; family Membracidae; genus Stictocephala; species Stictocephala bisonia. The sequence goes on from JAQJVL010002266.1 coordinate 13,551, forward strand.
ACACAAACATTGTTGCACAACAACAACAAACTACTCATGCACACTGAGTCAACCTTGGATAACACCTTACTGCGCAATACTCATACCATACTGATGACGCACTATTTAGCTTTATTGAACGTGAGCACAGCAGTATAGAAATATTTACAAATTATATTATATTATTGAAGCAATTAATGGTGTAGTGGTTAACACGACTGCTTCACAATCTGAAATTTCAAGTTCGATTCCCACTAAATGCAGAAACATTTTTTACCCCACTATATTTTTTAAATATTAGTATCAGGAGCATAGAGTCAACATGGAAAACAGGTAACCCAAACAATATCTCACTTGTTTATATAACTCAAGTATTAAAAAATAAATCTACGGGCGTGGTCGTTACAACAAGAAAGGTCATGGTATCAGGGCAACAGAATATACGAGGAGAACATATAACCCAGACAAGGCCTCACTTGGAAAAAGCAACGCGCGAACGCTTTGACTACTAATGAGAACGCTACACACTCACACTCGACTTGGACACAGGGCGGGTCGACACGTGAACGGAATAACAACTAGGTGGACCCTTAGGGCGGGGGTCAAAGGTCAGAGGTTAAAGGTCGGAGGTCAGAGGGCGGAGACCTGAGGGTCAAAGGTCAAAGGTTAAAGGTCAAAGGTCAATGACTTTAGGTCGTGACCGATGACCTTTAGACGAAGATGTCAATGGCCTTAGGCTGGAGTCAGAGACCTTTGAACGATGTCAATGTCGTCGGACTGGACCGACCTTGTCTGGTATGCAGACTATTGTTGATGTATTGCCATATTTGGTGGGTGGATGTGTGCGGTATGCATCCTAATGAGGTTTTGGCACGTGCCTTGCATGTTAATGAGATAACGGGACTTCTTAAACCGCCCTTTCCTCTCTACTAATGGTTGCCATTGTTATGAACACTACTAGAGAAGTATGGGTTGTCCGTGTTTAGTGATAGACAGGTTCTAGATGTTGAGAAGATAACTGAGCGTGTAAATTAGCTGAAAATCATACCAACACAGCATGGTTTGGGTTGCACGCAAAGCAGTAGGTTCTTTAATTGGATTTGGTGTTGGAACCTTCATAAATAGCCCTTTTAAAATTAAATTTAACATTTAGTAACAAGACTACACAGGTAATCCATACTTATACTAAATCTAAGTAATCATTAATATTTTACTTAAAATACGCAAAATTGTGTCGGCGTCTCAAATCTGAATAATAATATGAACGTCATCATATTCGAACCCGTAAAATGAACTGTTTAACTCTCTAATGAAGTACAAGGACATTTCAGTGGTCAATGGCAGATGTCAGGTTTCACTGGAACCACGGAGGCCACAACCCATTAGGGTTAATGTGACCATGCACCCCTCCCCACATTTACCCTGTCACTATATACTAGTATCGAAGATAGGCTGAGATTTTGTTCACGTGATTCTCTTCTTTACATTAAATATAATTACATAATAGGATAATTATAATTATTATAATTATAATCATAGGATAATTATAATCCTATTATAATTATATAATATGATAATTATAACTATAGGATAGTTATATTATATTTATAAATATAGGATAATTATATTACATATTACATTACGCTTGAGCTTCAAAATTAGTTGCACACTAATAATATTACTTTATTGCTTGGTAAAAAACTGCATTACACGAATTTTCTTTGAGGAAAGATATATAAAAAAAAAACACTTAAAAACGCCCAAAAATGCATTAAGTAAATATAATAACTTTCATGAATGTGGCAAAAAAGATAATATTATAAACGTTCGTAAAGTTACACTTATGAAACTAATGGATACGAAACTATGTATGATATTATTTTATTATTATTAATAAATATAGTGTCATAAATTAAAAGTGTCCTATTTTGAAGGATCTATTTGTCAGAACTATTAGAACTCGTAAAGTCGCGCCAACTAAATCTCGCTCTGGCTGCCTCCTTGTAGAGGTGCGGGGGGGGGGGGTTAAAACGAATGTCAGCCTGTGAAACGAATGTGTCTGTGAAAAGAGCCAACCAAGTTTATGATTTTATTGCTTTGAAAAGATGAGCACTTCCCTTAGGTTTTTAGTGTACTTGAGGAGATCGACACACAACTAGTCAGTCTCAAACTGTCTTCTGTCCAGTAACTCATAAAACGCTCCTTTATACTGGCACCCAGGAGGTGCAAAGGCAATAAATCTACCCTTGCGCTCGGGTCGAAAAGGGACAATAGGAAACATGTGCAGACCCTTCGCCGTAGTGTGGAGTTCGACTATTAGCTACAGAGCCAGAGCGGGATTTAGTTGGTGCGACTTATAGTGCAAAGTGTTGTGGAGATAGTAGGCGATGAGCTCTATACTCTGTCCTCTTATTACTGACATAGCGTCCGCGTAGTGGTCAATATTAGTGTAAACATTACTAGAGAAGTCTAGGGTGTCCATGTTGGATGATAGTCAGTGTCTGGATGTTGTTTAGGGAAGAGAACTGAATACCAGGCTTGTTATCAGACCGATACTAGTGCAACTAGAAAGCAAGACCACTGGTGCTACCTATGAAAACCAAACATGAACTAATGTCATCGAACTAGCTTTACCCAGATGACTGGACAATGTTCTCGTTTCTATAATCAATGTTAGTACTGTTTTTGGTTAGTAGAATTGATTATCTCTTAGTTTTCGTAAAATTTTATCTTTTTTTTTTATTTTTTTTTTTTTTTTTTTTTATATTTATTCATAAGACGCCGATCGTCAAGATATGGGCGAATATGGATTTCGAATGAGTGTGATGAGTGTAGATGAACGAATGTAGTAATTGTTACAAACTAAGGCCGACTATTCCTTAGAAAGTGTCATTAATTAATAGCCCAATGACAAATGAACAGCCGGCGATTATCAGCTGATCCCTCTCAAAATGTATTGACTCTGATTGGGATCGAACTGAGAACCTTTAGCACATGAAGCTGGGATTGAACCAACAACGCTACCGACCAATTTATAAAAACAAACAATCTATACCTGTAAAAAGGTAAATACCACTGACTCATTCTCTCATCGCTGTAACTAAATAGGTACTTGGTCTACGAGGCTAAAATGTTGTAGAGTCAAAGGTCTTATGTTGTAGATGTGCATTAAGAAGGGATTTAAAAAAAATTTATGAAATTGAAGATGGTTGTCATTTTAGTGCCAAGCATATTAAATGCCAAATAAAGCGTTTCTCTAATTGGACTGTGGCGACTAAATAAACGGTTCTAGAGCAAAACTAACCTCATTTTATGTATCTGATTCAAAACGATCTACAAATTTTGCCCTATGACATTTTGCTCTATCTCACCTCCTTCATCCTTAGGTAGAGCTAAATTTTCAATTTGTGCGTGTAAATCAAATTGGTTAACTTACGGCCTCTAAGAGTAGACTTACTGATTTTTCTTCACTGTGAAACTTTGTTATCTAGGAGAACATACAGTATTAAATGGTAAACATACAATTTAAACTGAACACATGTATAGCCAGTTTATAGGACATAGCTACACATTGCTAGAAACACGATTTTCCCTGATTCAGAGTCAATTACCATACTTTTCGTTCTATGAAAGTAGACTTACAGACTTTTCTTGACTGTGAAACATTGTTATCTAGGAGACCATTCAGTATTAAATGGTAAAATATACAATTTAATCTGAACACATGTATATCTAGGTCATAGGGCATGGCTAAACATGGCTAAAAACAAGATATTTTACTGATTCAGAGTCAATTACCATACTTTGTGTCCTCTAAAAGTAAACTTACAGATTTTTCTAGACTGTGAAACTTGTTATCCAGGAGAACAAACTGTATTTAATCGGAAAATTAACAATTTAGTATTAAAGCATGCACAGCCAGATTGTTAGATTTGGCTAAACATGACGAGAAACACAATATTTTATTGATTCAGAGTAAAATACTCTGTCCTCTAAAAGTAGACTCACAGATTTCTCTAGACTTTAAAACTTATTTATCTAAGAGAACAAACTAGTTTTAATAGGAAAATTTACAATTTAATTTCACCAAATGCATAGCCAGTTCACAAGACATGGCTGAATATAAAAAACCATTATTAGAGTGGATGACGGAGAATAATCTGAACGTTCTTAAACTTACTCCACTACTAAGATCTTCGGACTAACAACTAGTCCATCTCGATAATGCAGTTTGTTACTACAAAATAATATTTTTAATACAAAAATTTTCCGAGTTGTTTAAAACTAGTTTAATTCCATATTCATACTGAAATAATTTAGAAAAAAAAAAAAAAAATAGTAGAATATATTGTAGAAGTGTTTTAAGAAAATGGTTTCATAAACAATAATCATAATATGTAAGGATATAAATTTTTCAACTTTTTTGTTACTAGTACAAAGCTGATAATGTCAAGCCGGGTAAATAAGTTTAGTAACACGGTAAATTGTTTTACCAACACAATAAGATCAATTCATAGAAAACGATTTATAACGAACAGATCCTACTTTGACTTTTCTATAAGAGGAAAAACATTTGTTACAATGAACATTGTCGTTCCATAGTAGATTAAACTGTTTCCTGGTGACAACTCCCGGGGGCTTAGTTGCTTTCCTTGTTTCCTTTCAAATTGCTTTTTCCTCCAGGGCAACTAAACGGACGATGATTAAATAGTCTTCTAGGAAGTCTAAACTTTTGAATAGGCAAACACTAATTTACTCTTTTGTGAAATAAACATTGAGTTGTGAACCTGTATTGTAAACGAATGGAAGTATTTATGAATAAAGTTTACTTAATTCAAGTTCTACAAAGTACTTGAACTTTTTATATAACTATCATATAGCACTAGTGTAGTTTCCAGTATTATTAGTCAGAACTAAGAATAATATAATGATTAAAATCATATTTGATAAATAGTTTAGTTGTTTCTTACCAGTAAAAATACTCTGATAATACATTAAAGACATTTTTGTGTTGATTTTTAGGTGACTGTGTAGATTTGTAGTAATAGAATAAGTCAGTAATATGATAAATTTGTAATAAAAACAATTAAAACTTATGAAATGTTCACAATACATTAATAAATATATGTTTTCTATTTTTATGAACATTTTTTCGTATACCACTTTTAACGATCACTTGTTGTAAATTAATTTTGGTTATATTGCAATATTTTTTTTTAATTATAACAAACAACAAATAATAATGCCTCTTCAACATGTGTTCTTATTCCTTCGAAAAAAGATAGCTCCACACTATAAAAGATAGAACAGATATAACATTTCTTTATTGGTAACGAAAATATTTTTTAAAAAGCGAGGATAGCGAGGAAAATTAATTGAAATAATGAACACTTCAAATATAAAGTTTAAATGTTATCAAATATTTAATTCAGTACAAGTAAACGTCACACAACACAAATTTATTGAAGGTGAGCATGGTTCACCGAAATCGATCACCGTAATATTTTTGCATTTTGTGCTTGTATTGTAGTATATTTGTGCATTTTGTGCTTATATTGTAATAAATTTGTGTTGTGTGACGTTTACTTGTACTGTATATGTACCAACACGTATTATGCTAATTAAAAAACTATTAATATTTAATTGTAGAAACTTAATATTGTTTGTTTCTATTAATTAATAATAATGATTTATTAATATTAATAAATGATTGGAACACAAACAATCATACCTTTTGCACAATCAGAACGAACCAGCCGTAGCCATCCGCCCCATAAACAAATTTTAATGACGCCACAAACCAGTGTCACCTGGAATAGGAAATTACTTATACAGGAAGGGAAGTCCAAAAGTGGCAAGCAGTTACAGTAAATGAGCGAGCATAGTTTTCAGTTCTGTGGTATGACAAAAACATTAAAAAAATTATAAATTATATTGGTTTAATAATTTATATACTAGTTGGAACAAAGTGCCGGAATTTTAACTATTTTTCATTTAACCAATTTATACACCCACAGTGGTTATGGCCCACACATACACATTCAGTGGTGATGACCCATTTATACACGCACAGTGGTGATGACCCATTTATACACGCACAGCTATGATGACCCACCCATACACATTCAGTGGTGTTGACCCATTTATACACGCACCCCACCAGGTCAATGTATATTGACCCATGGTAAACGCAAATGTTCACTTTTCCTTTCGTAAAATAGCTGGAGTGGTGACACAGTGGCTAGGGCTTCAGATTACAGAGGGTTTACAGATAATGAGGTTGGGTCAATATACACGTTGAATGGTACTGATCCACCTACACATACAATGATATTCGCCGACCCACCCACCCATACACTCACAGAGGTATAGACCCACCCATACACGTACAGGGTGTATGGGTAATGCTTAAGGGGGATGAACTTGATCATGATTTTTTCGCACTAATTTAAGGCAACAATTAAATTATACCATGTAAATGAATATGACATTTTTAAATTAAAAGTGAGTTAGTGGAAGAATTTTAATTTATTTCTCATTAGCAAGTTTTTATGTTTATTTAACATAATACGAATGTATATGCTTATCTCGCCTGAAGTCTAAAGCAAAATGAAGGCAGTATTTGTCCGGAAAGGCTGAAGTCAAGTGTGGTGATACCGATCTTTAAGAAAAATAACTCTTTAGAGGTTACTTATATTAGACATATTAGTATTTTGTCTTTTTTCCAAAATTATTTAAAAATAAACCAAAGTCAGACTTATGATATAATATTTAGAAGAAATATCATTTACCATAGTAAAAAAAAAAAACAATTTGGTTTTTGCAAAGGAAAATCTACTGAAACGCAGGAACAGGCAAAGGAAAACCTATTATTACGGGCTGATCGTTTTTATATTTTTTACCAAGCTTTTTTTGGAACAAATATACAAAAGTTTGAATTGGAATAAAAAGTCCAAAGGTTTACTTATAGATTTTAGAAAAGTTTTTATCTGGTCAATCATGAAGTTCTGCTTGATAAATTGGAGAGAGCTGGTCTTAGAGATGTCTCTCAGAGTTTGTTAATGAGGATTTAAAAGTTTTTTAATAAACGGAAAGCACCAAGTACGTATTGAGAATTGTCTCAGCCAGCCACTCGAAATACAGAGAGGTGTACCGCAGGGCTCTGTGTTGTCAGCTACTCTCTTTCTGGTATTTATAAATGCTCTTTTACAACAGCCCTACCATAGTATACAAGTGCATTTGAGGATGATGTGGCATTTTAATGTTCTCATAAAGACGTAAATTTATTAAATTCTGAAATATTAAATGATCGTACCTAGAGATTAAAGTAAGTAAGACAAATTATGTAAATTTTTATCTAAGAGGGTTTGATTTTCCCTCTAAATTTTTATATCATAAAGAAAGCTGTAAACTGCAAAATAAATGTAACTTTGAATAAATAAAATAAGTTAACTCGTTTAAGTATCTTGGAGTAATATTAGATGAAAATCTAACATGGTATGAATATATCCTTGAAATACATGGCAAAATTAGATATTCAATCAGATTTTGTGACCCAACAATTTTAGGAATTTATACTTTTCACCAGTTCAATCACATATGCATTTCCTTCACTTGTTTCAGTATATTTATATTATATGGGTTGTTTTATCAATTCAGACAATTCCGACACTCGGATGGTTTTTTTAAATAAGTTAAAATATACTGGGTGTTCAAAAAGTCTGGAACCCCGTTAATTTTTATTTTATTAATCAACGCAGAACAATAGAACTCTAGGATTACGTCTTTACTATAGTTAGTGACTTTTTGGTCGTTTTAACTGCCCATTTCAGCTTTGGAGGACGTCCTGTGGAGGAAATCTGAAAAATCTTATATGTAAGAATAGGTCGAGTTATACCTCATTGTTTTAAAAACACATTGCCGCAACCCCGACTGAAAAAGGCACATTCGTTTGGAAATAACAGCCTCTAAAAGGCTGGCCTCATTGGAATTTGACCTATGATTACGTTTAAGATCTTTCAGACTTCATCCACAGGACATCCCCCAAAGCTAAAAAGGATATTTAAGATGGCTAAAAAGTTAGTAATCTCAATGAGGACGTAATCCTAGAGTTTCATTGTTCTGTGTTTATTAATATTATATAGTAAAGTATTAAGGGGGTTCCAGTCTTTTTGAACACATAGTACATCCTAAATGAAAAACTCTAATATCTAAACCAATATTCAAACAATTCGTGTTCTCTTTTAGTCTTAAATATTTTTACATTTTTTAAATTTTACATAAGATGTCTTTGCACCAGACGATGTGGCTAAGTCATAATGTCTTTATTTATTACAGACACAATCAGATAATCTCTTTTATAACGGATTTATCATATCCTAGCATAGACTAGATAGGAGTTTTGTCTTATTTTTTTGAAAATTATCTAATACAGTTAAATTATTACAAACACGTACTTTTTTTAATACAGAACATCAATCCCATATATACTACTAAATAGCTATTACTATTTGGACGTATGGATAAATATCCTTCATACTGGATTGGTTGAGGTGATTTTCGTAAACATTTTGTAATACTTTTATGTATCATTAAAAGTGTTGTAACAAAACATCTGTCTCTATTTTGATTTCCAAAGGTGTTTTACCAATCAAATATAACTCTGTTAAATGAAATCCTTTGATGTAATACAACTTTTAATCAGTGCATGAAAACGTTCAACATTTTCCTTGTTAAAGCAGAGGTAGATTTTAAATTATTGTGATTTGACGAACGTATTGGTAATTGGGCCTAATTGGACAATCGTTGCTGGTGCCGAATAAATGAAGGCAGATTTTCATCTAATTTAAAAAAAATCCCAGAACTTGGCTAGTTTGGATCTAGTCTAATTTAATGCTAACTGGTTTAATTAAATAATTTGGCTCGATCACTTTTTATATATTAATAGATTAACCATAGCAAAAATGTTGCTATCATATAAACAGATTTGTAAATGCTAAATAAATCATTGTGAAATTAAAAAAATACCTGTTATTTTTTCTAATAAAGATCTATTCTTGAACTACTTGACTGAGAGAATTTAAGTATAAATTCAAATTTTGTTACCATTTCTTAATTGATGCAATACTTTGAAGTCCATAAACATATGTTTGAATGTTTTTAACCATCAACAGGGGCACGTGGAACTAACTTGATACATTATGTTACTTTTATTCAGGGTGTTTTTTTTAAAACGCAACCTTATTTACATGTACAGAAAATTAAGCTTTAAAATAATTACAAGTTAATACGTTGGTAGCGCTGATTCTTTTTCTACCTTGGCTATCACCTGATTTACATTATAGCATTGTTGTTTACTTTATTTGGGTTTCGTGCGATGTCATTAAGTTGAGGCTAGAAACATTGTTTTGAGCCAAGACCAGAGAGTGTTTACTGTGGAGGAATATTTTTTAACAAAATTACTTAAAACAATAATTTCATTAAAATAATGTAAATAGTAGTAATAAATGTTAACAATAATAAAATGTGTTATAGAAATTTGTGTTGTTTGTAATTTTTATTTCAAATCGTAGGTTGCGTTTTGTAAAAACAAATTATATAATTTATTATTGTTTAGCTATATTTCAACGATATACCTAGTTTATTTATAAATAATCACCTAAGAATCAGGAACAGTATCACTCCTGGATGCTTCACGTGCCAATTCCATCATCATTTAGCTAGTCATAAAAGATCGGCCTAGGGATTCGTCTGAGAACTCTGCCTGTATCCCCATGTTTTTTTTTTTGTTTTTTCTTTAGCCAGTGAAGCCCATAAAGAATGTCTTCTCCAAAATTGAATGGTACTTTGGAAATCAAAATAATTATTATACCTTTAATTGTATCACAGGTATACAGTATTATTGTAAATTTGCTATTTTTTTTTCATATTGGGGCATTTTTGTTTTCACGGGGCAGAACTCATTTTTTTTTCTAATTCTAATAGTTCATTCGAAATCAGGGGATAAAATATGTAGTTTGACAGTTAATTTGTTATTTGTTTTTAATTTAGTATTACCCTTTTTTATTTTGGAGCAGTAATCCCTAGATAGTTGTAATTTTCAAAATACGATGACACATATTTTAGATAAAAAATCTTCAATTTAACACTCCACTTGAGTAGTTAAAGTCGGTTTAATTTTTTTTAGTTTTTTATTTCCAGATTTAAATTCGTACTGATTACGCGCAGGCACATGTCAAATTTTAAAAAAAATCTTACTGGCATACTTTCCGTAATAATGAAAAAATAAACTACCTTATTCGATTTTCAACGAAACTACTACTCATCACTAAAATATGTATTCAACAATATTTTACAAATTCAATCTAGTATGCACTGGGCTATTTTTGTACATATAATTGTTTGTGGTTTATATTGGTTTAGTTTACTTAAATAATTGTCACATTGTTATGTTAGTGTTTATAAGAGAGTCTAATCAAAATTAACTAAAATGGCTTCATAAATAAGGAATATAAAATGGAATTGTAACAGCTGTTTTACACTGAGACATGTCCAATACAACAGTAACTAGAAAACTGTTTCGTTTATCCATGGAGTTAGAAACAATTGGAAAGGCACACAACTTAGTCTTGAGAGGCATGACGTAGTGGCTCCTTGTAAACATCAGACCAATATAAGACGGAGCTTATTATGTAATATTAATTAAATATATGTTAAAAATCTATGAGTGGGTGTGTCAATACCATTGTACGTGTATGGGTAGGTTGGTGAGCTAATACCCCTTATGTGTATGGGTCGGACTACTTACCAATACATTTATAATAACAACAAAAACTAATAACATCTCACTACACAATGTCATAAGGTGAATAGTCGTTCGCTATTGTCTTCCAATAGTGTACCGTTAGTATAGTCAATAGGTTGGCTGTTAGAGCTATCATAGACCATTAATCAGAGGAATGCTGACGCCACCAACGACTGATTTAGTTAGCTATTGTCTTACAATAGTGTATCGTTAGTGTAGTGAATAGGGTTGGGTGTTAGAGCTATCACAGATCGTTACTCAGAGGAATGTTGACGCCAGAAATTGCTGATTAAATTAGCTATTCTTTTCTAATAGTGTACCGTTAGTATAGTCAATAACTCCGCCTGCAACAGGCATGGGTGGATTGAGTAGCCCAGTGTCTGTTGTTGCCGGTCCCAAGCCCGGATAAAGGAGGAGGGTTGACGTCAGGAAGGGCATCCGGTCGTAAAAACTGGTGCCAAAGCCAAGACAACGATGGATACTTCCCAAAATAAATGGTCCGGAGTAATAGTCTCCCAATCGGATCTCCGGGGGAGACGTTCTGTGAAGAATCCAAAGTATAGGATAAGATTTGGAACTCTAAATGTGGGCACATTAAATGGAAAGAGCAGGGAGATTGTGGAGGTAATGCAGAGGAGGAGAGTGGATGTTCTGTGTCTGCAGGAGACTAGATGGAGAGGGGACAAGGCAAGAGTGTTGGCAGAGGGATACAAACTTTTCTATAGTAGTGCAGATAGGGATTCTAGAAATGGAGTGGGGATTATCGTGAATAGGGACCTCAAGGAGGAAGTGTGTGAGGTTAAAAGGATAAGCGATAGGATCATGAGTGTAAAGTTGGTCGTGGGGGATGAGCTAGTCACGGTGCTGAGTGTGTATACACCCCAAACGGGGTGTTCTGAGGAAGAAAAGGACAATTTCTGGAGATTGCTGGATGGAGCAACAATGGAGATACCAGACAACGAAAGGGTCATAATTGGGGGAGATTTGAATGGACATGTAGGTGGGAGAAGAAGTGGGGAGGATGGAGTACATGGGGGATGGAGCTATGGCGAAAGGAATGCAGAGGGAGAGAGGATTGTGGAGTATGCAGTGGCTTTTGATATGGTAATTTCAAATACCATTTTCGAACGAAGAAGAGAACAACTCGTAACTTTTAAGAGTGGTGAACAGAGAAGCCAGATAGATTACATCCTGTGTAGGAGGAGACATAGAAAGGAAATAAAGAACACCAAGGTCATACCAAACGAAAGTGTAGCAGCCCAACATAGGCTGGTAGTAGCTGACTGTGAGATGGGGGTAAGGAAAGTCAGGAAATTCAAAAGTTATGGAGAAAGAAGGATTAAGTGGTGGAAGCTCAAAGAGGAGAGCCTTCAGGAAGAATTTAGGGAAAAGGTGCTGCGTGAGCTGAGATTGCCGGAGGATGTACAAGAGTGGTGGAACATAAATGGGGAGGTTATAAGGAGATATGGAGAAGAAGTGCTAGGCAGAACGTCTGGAAAGGGACCACCACAGGACAAGGAAGCGTGGTGGTGGAGCGAGGAGGTTCAGAGAAGGGTGAAACTGAAGAGGGAGGCAAAGAAGCAATGGGATCTGAGGGGAGGACAGGAAGAAAAGGAAGCCTTTAAGATTGCAAAGAAGAAGGCAAAGCGGGCTGTTGCGAAGGCAAAAGCGAGGGCCATGGAGGAGGCATACGAAGATCTGGAAAGAAACCAAGATGACAGGCAACTAATAAGGATTGCGAAAGCAAAGGACAAATCACGTAAGGACATGACATCGATTAAACAGATGAAGGATGGTTCAGGAGTGGTTCTTTATGATCAGGAAAAAATACTAGGAAGGTGGTTGGAATACTTTGAGGAATTACTAAATGAGGAAAATCAGAGGGAGAAGTATGAGGACGGAGAAGCAAATGAGGGAATGACTGTGATGATAAGTAGAGAAGAGGTGGAGTGGGCGATGAGGAAGATGAAAAATGGAAAGACAGTTGGTGCAGACCAAATACCAGTGGAAGCATGGAAGTGTCTGGGTGAACGGGGCATTGATGTGCTTTGGGATCTGATGAGGAAGATTTGGCAAAGGGAAAAAATACCACATGAGTGGACAAAGAGTATACTTATTCCCATATACAAGGGAAAAGGCGATATCCAAGATTGTGGAAATTATAGAGGGATAAAGTTGATGTCCCACACAATGAAGATATGGGAGAGGATCATTGAGGGTAGATTGCGTGAGGAGAGTGAAGTGTGTGAAGAACAGTTTGGATTTATGCCAGGAAGGGGAACAACGGACGCAATATTTGCACTGCGACAATTGATGGAAAGGCACAGAGAGGTGCGGGCTAACCTTCATATGACTTTTATTGACTTAGAAAAGGCTTATGATAGAGTGCCCAGGCAGGAGGTATGGAGAAGTATGAGATATAAAGGCATACCCGAGAAGTATGTGAGAGTGGTAAAGGGGATGTATGAAGGAGTAATGACGCAAGTAAGGACCAGTGTGGGTACCACTAAAGACTTCCCAGTGAGAGTAGGGCTACACCAAGGGTCGGTTCTCAGTCCGTACCTCTTTGACCTGGTAATGGACTGTATGGTAAATGGAGTAAAGAGAGAAGCGCCATGGAGCATGATGTTTGCAGATGATGTGGTGATCTGTGAGAGAACCCAGGAGATACTTCAAGTGAGACTGGAAGAGTGGAGGAAGGTGTTGGAAGAAAGAGGAATGAGGATCAGCAGAGCGAAAACGGAATACATGAGTATGGAAGAAACACAGGGGCTAAGGGTGGACATACAAGGGGAAGAGCTGCCACGGGTAGGGAAGTTCAAATATCTGGGTTCGTACATCCAGAGTGATGGAGGACTGGAGGCGGAAATACAGCATAGGATTAATAGTGGATGGATGAATTGGAAGAAAATGAGTGGAGTGTTGTGTGATAGGAGGGTTGGCGCCAGGAGGAAAGGAAAGTTGTATAAATCTGTGGTGAGGCCTGCAATGCTGTATAGTGCAGAGACTTGGCCGATAAAGAAGGCGCAAGAGAGAAGGATGGAAGTGGCGGAAATGAGAATGCTGAGGTGGATGAGTGGAGTTACAAGGAAGGATAGAATAAAAAATGATTACATCAGAGGAACAGTTGGAGTGGGACCCTTAGGGAAGAAAATTCAAGAAGGTAGACTGAGGTGGTATGGGCACATATGTAGAAGAGGGGAGAACTATGTGGGGAGAAGGGTTGGAGACTTGGAGGTCGAGGGGCGGAGGAAGAGAGGGAGACCAGAAATGAGATGGAAGGACAAGGTGTCATGTGACTTGAGGGAAAAGGGATGGAGGGAGGATGAAGCCCTGGATAGACAGCTGTGGAGGAGGAGGATCCGGAGTTGTAATGCCGACCCTACGTGACGTGGGAAAAGGCAAAGACAAAGAAGAAGAAGTATAGTCAATAGGTTGGCTGTTAGAGCTATCAGAGACCATTACTCAGAAGAATGTTGACGCCAGCAATTGCTGATTGAGTTAGCTATTGTTTTCCTATAGTGTACCGTTAGTGTAGTCTATAGGCTGGCTGTTAGAGTGATCACAGACCATTACTCAGAGGAATGCTGACGCCACCAACAGCTGATTGAGTTAGCTATTGTCTTCCAATAGTGTACCGTTAGTATAGTCAATAGGTTGGCTGTTATAGCTATCAGAGACCATTACTCAGAGGAATGTTGACGCCAGCAATTGCTGATTGAGTTAGCTATTGTTTTCCTATAGTGTACCGTTAGTGTAGTCTATAGGCTGGCTGTTAGAGTGATCACAGACCATTACTCAGAGGAATGCTGACGCCACCAACAGCTGATTGAGTTAGCTATTGTCTTACAATAGTGTATCATTAGTGTAGTCAATAGGTTGGCTGTTAGAGCTATGACAGATCATTACTCAGAGGAATGCTGACGCCGGCAACAGCTAATTGAGTTACCTATTGTCTTACAATAGTGTACCGTTAGTGTAGTTAATAGGTTGGCTGTTAGAGCTATGACAGACCATTACACAGAGGAATTCTGACGCCGGCAACAGCTAATTGAGTTAGCTATTGTCTTACAATAGTGTACCGTTAGTGTAGTTAATAGGTTGGCTGTTAGAGCTATCAGAGACCATTACTCAGATGAGGAATGCTGACACCACCAACAGCTGATTGAGTTAGCTATTGTCTTACAATAGTGTATCGTTAGTGTAGTCAATAGGTTGGCTCTTAGAGCTATGACAGACCATTACTCAGAGGAATGCTGACGCCGGCAACAGCTAATTGAGTTACCTATTGTCTTACAATAGTGTACCGTTAGTGTAGTTAATAGGTTGGCTGTTAGAGCTATCAGAGACCATTACTCAGACGAGGAATGCTGACACCACCAACAGCTGATTGAGTTAGCTATTGTCTTACAATAGTGTATCGTTAGTGTAGTCAATCGGTTGACTGTAAGAGCGATCACATACCGTTACTCAGAGGAATGCTGACGCCGGCAACAGCTTATTGAGTTAGCTATTGTTTTTCAATAGAGTATCGTCAGTGTAGTCAATAGGGTTGGCTGTTTGAGCTATCGCAGACCATTACTCAGAGGAATGCTGATGCCGGCAACAGCTGATTGGGCTCCATTTTTCACTTCTTTACGTAATTGTTTATCAGAGAAGAAAGGCTATTGAGTGTTTAACTGTAGTTTGTATTTATTCTATTATTTGATTTCTTAATAAAAAAAGAAATTGGCATTGTAGTACATATTTACTTAAAGTATATACGTTATCCACTACATTGCTTATTGAAATTGATAAAACATATTGATAACACTCTTGTTTAATGTTTACTATTTACTATTTTAACATGTGAGTTATGATTTTAATTTATTTTTTAAATAACACGTGTTTTTCTGAATCTGTTACAATTAAAATAAACCAAATATCGTATTGTAATTTTCTTACCTATTTTCAGAGACATGAATGAATAGCAATTATAGGGATTTATATTTGTCTTTAGTATATGACAACAAAGATTTTTCTGAAATAGAAAAATTTCATTACTTGACCTCTTTCTTGAATTCAGAGCCTCAAACTTAAGTTAAAACCCTCCCCTTAGTAGGAGTAATCTACAAAATTGTATGGGGTTTGTTAATTGAATACATACAATCAGTTATTCTCAAAATTAATTTTAATTTTATCCTAATTTTAACGCACCGCAACGCTTACAAAACGCTTAATTATGGTCCTTCAATATTCGGATTACAGCAAGTAAGATAAATTTACAGTTCATTAATAAAATAACAACCACAAAAATGTCTGAAAAGTTGAAGAAAGAACTTACTGCATTAGAGTACAAACATAAGGCATTAATGAAAAAAATTAATGTTTACTAAAACGAAATGAAGGAAAACGATACTCTCAGGAATGCTTTCAATTTAAAGTTAGACTTGATTATTTAGAAAAGGACTTTGGAGAATTCGGAAGTGCACATGAAGAGGTTATCAAAGTATTAATCAGTATGGGACAAACATCAGATTTATAAGAAGAAAGAAAAGCAAATGGAACATGTTGAAGAAATTTACTTTCAAATCCTAGCTACAAATCTCAAAATGTGAAAATTGACGCTCCTGACATTTTATAATCAATCTTTAGAACAAAACTAACCTCAGATAAAACTGCCTTATATAGAATTACCTAGCTTTGATGGTAACTTAAACAATTGGCCACATTTCAGGGATTTATTTTTGTCTTTAGTACATGACAACAACAATTTGTCTGAAGTAGAAAAATGTCATTACTTGACCTCATGCTTAAAGTCAGAGCCTCAAACTGTAGCTAAAATGGGGCTAAACTTAAGCCTGTACCACGTTTCAGTAAAATTGATGAAAAGTAACTGCAAGTTTTAACTACTATGGAAGAATCAAACCTGTTTTTAATATTTTCTTCATGGACTAAATTGGTAAGGATTGTCGCATACATATTGCGTTTAAATAAAAAAAATCTATTTACACCAATGCGCTGACGATGTCACGTAATAATTCTACGAGTAAACAGTAATACTGACCGAAAAAAAACAATCTGCAATGCTTGGCTTGTTCACCTCATTGCTCATGGCTAGATAGCGGAAAGAAGTTGCAAAACATGACGATGGAATGTAATAAGACTACGAGTAAACAGAAATATTTACCGTAAAGAACCAATCGACAAAACTTGCCGTGTTCACCTCATTGCTCATGGCTAGATAGCGGGAAGGAGTCGCAAAACACTGACGATGGAATGTAATAAGACTACGAGTAAACAACAATATTGACCGCAAAGAACCAATCTGCAGTGTTTGGCGTGTTCACCTCATTGCTCATGGCTAGATAGCGGGAATGAGTTGAAAAACACTGACGATGAAATGTAATAAGACTACGAGTAAACAACAATATTGACCGCAAAGAACCAATCTGCAGTGTTTGGCGTGTTCACCTTAATGCTCTTAGGTAGACATTATGAAGGAGACAACTATTTAATGAGATTTTCATCCTCAATACTGTACGAACTGTAATTAAAGAATTCTGCGCTGAATTTCTTTCAATGATTTCAACTTTGGAAGTTTTTCTCTTCAGATGAAAGAACAACCTGACAGTTCAACAACCTTGTAAACTCAAATTTAGGGCTATTTTTCGCCACTATCTTATTGAAAACATACATGAGAACTAACTATATGATCAATAACATAATTGAAAGGGAAACTTACACAACCTGAAATACATAAAAGCTTATTGACTCAATATTTCACAAGGCTGTTGTCTGTATATGACTAGTTCTAGTTTTGTCTTGCACTAGTGAGGTGATTAATTATTATAAATATTGTTATGTTTGCTGAATTAAAATTTATTGGTTTGTTATTAAAATTAGTTAATGAAATATAAATTACAAATGTATGTATCCAATATTGTTGGTTCATTCAATTAATGAATATTTAATTTATAAAATGTTATAGACCTCAGGCCTTTACATTTATTACATTTGAATTTGAAATATAATTAATAAATAATGGTACGATAAATATCACCTTGGACAGTTTTAAGTAGCTCTAAAATAAAAAAAGAATATATTTCGTTTTAGTAACGTCTGTATGTGTAATATTTATTTACAATCACTTTTTACAGCCTTTTTTAAGACAATAAGTAATAAAATTGTTGTTATTTTGGACAGAGGCAAAGACATTTTAGAATGAAATAAACAATGTTAAATTAAATATACATTTAAAATATAACTATTTTTCACTAATTTAGGTCAAATGTTTTATAACTATTCCTATTAAACAGACAAAAAACTTATACAACACAATACTATAATTAAATGCAGAACTAGGTTGTAAGGTTTTGTAATATACTGAAATAATTACAACGCTGCTTTACATAAATATTTAAAAATGTAATCAAGCGTACAGATCACTGCATTTTAAAGTCTGTTAAACTCTATCCCCCTTTTAAAACAATCTATAACTCCTGTTATAGTATTCTCTTGCATTGAGTATAATTTATGATTAATTTTAGTTCTTTATTTAGTTTATCAATTAATTTATTGTGATAATATTTACGTTTCATAGTTAAAGCGTGTATTTTGGTATTATAAAAGCAATTATATTAAGAGAATCTTTATTTATTTTGAATGCCTTTCCAGATTGAGTTAAAGACGGATTTAACAGTACCAAGTGTTGTATTTAAATTTTTAAAGGTAAGTATATATTACTCGATTTAATTGTGGGTATTATGTTTACAAATCACTTGTTGTATTTCAAACATAATTAGTTTCAAAGCAAATTTGTCGTTTTATTTACTCCAGCAGATCATTGCTAGAGACTATGTTAGCAATAATGCTGCTAAATATATAAATTTATTTACTGAACAGTTGCACTTACAAACTACACTGTAAGATTTTGTTAATAACAAATGTTTAACTAGTTGTTGCTTTAAAAACAAAACTAAATAGTTCTTGGGAACTGTTGGCCAATATACGCCTTCCCTCACAACAAGTGTCACCCATAATTACTGATAACTTCGAATAAATAAATGTACCTATTATACGTAATGGGGGTAGGGGGGTAATATGAACAAATAAAGAATTAAGATAAATTATATTGATTAGCTTTTGAGAATTCTAAAAGGGCAACATATTGATAAAAATGAAATAACATTAAAGGTTGCACATATTAAAAAAAAAAGATTCAACATAAACTGTCCAAGTAAAATATTAACCCCACAGTTCATGAGTTTCACTAAAGTGACGTAGTAAAATGTCCCTGCTTAAATCATTAATCATTTTGGAAATAAAAATTAGTGGGAAGACTCAAACAAATTAATATCTCAATGGTAGTAATTGACGTGGAGACTACTAGAGAAGTCTGGGGTGTCTATGTTGGGTGGTAGTCAGGGTCGAGATGTTGTGTAGGGAAAAATAGTTGCATATTCCACACGAGCTGTCTACGG
>JAQJVL010002266.1:32918-110992 GCA_035578905.1 Stictocephala bisonia
TTTTTTTTAAATAAGTTAAAATATACTGGGTGTTCAAAAAGTCTGGAACCCCCTTAATTTTTATTTTATTAATCAACGCACAACAATAGAACTCTAGGATTACGTCTTTACTTTAGTTAGTGACTTTTTGGTCGTTTTAACTGCTCATTTCAGCTTTGGAGGACGTCCTGTGGAGGAAATCTGAAAAATCTTAAATGTAAGAATAGGTCTAGTTATACCTCATTTTAAAGGTCATTGTTATAAAAACACATTGCCGCAACCCCGACTGAAAAAGGCACATTCGTTTAGAAATAACAGCCTCTAAAAGGTTGGCCTCATTGGAATTTGAGCTATGATTACGTGTAAGATCTTTCAGACTTCATCCACAGGATATCCCCCAAAGCTAAAAAGGATATTTAAGATGGCTAAAAAGTTAGTAATCTCAATGAGGACGTAATCCTAGAGTTTCATTGTTCTGTGTTTATTAATATTATATAGTAAAATATCAAGGGGGTTCCAGACGTTTTGACCACCCAGTATATCCTAAATGAAAAACTCAAATAATTAAACCAATATTCAAACAATTCGTGTTCCCTTTTAGTCTTAAATATTTTTACATTTTTTAAATTTTACATAAGACGTCTTTGCACCAGACGATGTGGCTCAGTCATAATGTCTTTATTTATTACAGACACAATCAGATAATCTCTTTTATAACGGATTTATCATATCCTAGCATAGACTAGATAGGATTTTTGTCTTATTTTTTTGAAAATTATCTAATACAGTTAAATTATTACAAACACGTACTTTTTTTAATACAGAACATCAATCCCATATATTCTACTAAATAGCTATTACTATTTGAACGTTCGGATAAATATCCTTCATACTGGATTGGTTGAGGTGATTTTCGTAAACGTTTTGTAATACTTTTATGTATCATTAAAAGTGTCGTAACAAAACTTCTGTCTCTATTTTGATTTCCAAAGGTGTTTTACCAATCAAATATAACTCTGTTAAATGAAATCCTTTGATGTAATACAACTTTCAATCAGTTCATGAAAACGTTCAACATTTTCCTTGTTAAAGCAGAGGCACATTTTAAATTATTGTGATTTGACGAACGTATTGGTAATTGGGTCTAATTGGACAATCGATGCTGGTACCGAATAAATGAAGGCAGATTTTCATCTAATTTAAAAAAAATTCCAAAACTTGGCTAGTTTGGATCTAGTCTAATTTAATGCTAACTGGTTTAATTAAATAATATGGCATGACTACTTTTTATCTATTAATAGATCAACCATAGCACAAATGTTGTTATCATATAAAAATATTTGTGAATGCTAATTAAAACATTGTGAAATTCACACATTATCTGTTATTTTTGTCTATTAAATATCTACTCTCGAAATACTTGATAGAGAGAATTTAAGTATAAATTTAAATTTTGTTACCAATTCTTAATTGATGCAATACTTTGAAGTCCATAAACATATGTTTGAATGTTTTTAACCACCAACAGGAGAACGTGGAACTAACTTAATACATTATGTTAGTTTTATACAGGGTTTTTATTTTAAAACGCAGCCTTATTTACATGTACATGTAAATTAAGGTTTAAAATAATTACAAGTTAACATGTTGGTAGCCCTGATTCTTCTTCTTCCTTGGCTGTTACCTGATTTACATTATGGCATTATTGTTCACTTTATTTGGGTTTCGTGCTATGTCAATAAGTTGAGGTTAGAAACATGGTTTTGAGCAAAGACCAGAGAGTATTTATTGTGGAGGAATATTTAAAAACAAAATTATTTCAAACAAAAATTGTATTGAAATTATGCAAATAGTAGTAATAAATGTTAACAATAATAAAATGTGTTATAGAAATATGTGTTGTTTGTCATTTTTATTTCAAATCGTAGGTTGCGTTTAAAACAAACAAACTGTATAGTTTATTATTGTTTAGCTATATTTGAATAATATACCTACTTTATTTATAAATAATCACCCAAGTTCCTCCAAGAATCAGGAACAGTACCACTCCTGGATGTTTCACGTGCCAATTCCATCATCACTTAGCTAGTCATGAAAGATCTGCCTAGGGATTCGTCTGAGAACTCTGCCTGTATCCCCATGTTTTTTTTTTTTGTTTTTTTTTTTTTTTTTTCTTTAGCCAGTGAAGCCCATAAAGAATGTCTTCTCCAAAATTGAATGGTGCTTTGGAAATCAAAATAATTATTATACCTTTAATTGTATCACAGGTATACAGTATTATTGTAAATTTGCTATTTTTTTTTTTTTTTCATATTGGGGCATTTTTGTTTTCACAGGGCAGAACTCATAATTTTTTTTCTAATTCTAATAGTTCATTCGAAATCAGAAGATAAAATATGTAGTTTGACAGTTAATTTGTTATTTGTTTTTTATTTTAGTATTACCCTTTTTTATTTTGGAGCAGTAATCCCTTGATAGTTGTAATTTTCAAAATACGATGACACATACTTTGGAAAAAAAATCTTCAATTTAACACTCCACTTGAGTAGTTAGAGTCAGTTTCATTTTTTTAGTTTTTTATTTCCAGATTTAAATTCATACTTATTACGCGCAGGCACATATCAAATTAAAAAAAATCTTACTGACATACTTTCCGTAATAATGAAAAATTAAACTACCTTATTCGATTTTCAACGAAACTACTACTCATCAGTAAAATATGTATTCAACAATATTATAACAAATTTAATCTAGTATGCACTGTGCTATTTTTGTACATGTAATTGTGTGTTGTTTATAATGGTTTAGTTTACTTAAATAATTGTCAAATTATTATGTTAGTGTTTATAAGAGGGTTTAATCAAAATTAACTAAAAAGGCTTCTTAAATAAAGAATTTAAAACGGAATTGTAACAGCAGTTTTACACCGAGACACGTCCAACACAACAGAGTAAGCTAGGAAACTGTCGTTTATCCCTGAAGTAAGAAACAATTGATAAGGCACACAATTTGGTCTCGAGAGGCAAGACGCCAAGTTCCTCCCAGTAAACGTCAGACCAATATAAGACACAACTGTAACAGCTGTTTTACACCGAGACACGTCCAATACAACAGAGTAAGCTAGGAAACTGTCTCGTTTATCCCTGAAGTAAGAAAAGCACACAACTTGGTCTCGAGAGGCATGACGCCAAGTTCCTCCCTGTAAACATCAGAACAATATAAGACGCAACTGTAACAGCTGTTTTACACCGAGACACGTCCAATACAACAGAGTAAGCTAGGAAACTGTCTCGTTTATCCCTGAAGTAAGAAAAGCACACAACTTGGTCTCGAGAGGCATGACGCCAAGTTCCTCCCTGTAAACATCAGAACAATATAAGACGCAACTGTAACAGCTGTTTTACACCGAGACACGTCCAACACAACAGAGTAAGCTAGGAAACTGTTTCGTTTATCCCTGGAGTAAGAAACAATTGGAAAGGCACACAATTTGGTCTCAAGAGGCATGGCGCCAAGTTCCTCCCTGTAAATGTCAGACCAATATAAGACGCAACTGTAACAACTGTTTTACACCGAGACACGTCCAATACAACAGAGTAAGCTAGGGCACTGTCTTGTTTATCCCTGAAGTAAGAAACAATTGGAAAGGCACACAACTTGGTCTCGAGAGGCATGACGCCAAGTTCCTCCCAGTAAACGTCAGACCAATATAAGACACAACTGTAACAGCTGTTTTACACCGAGACACGTCCAACACAACAGAGTAAGCTAGGAAACTGTTTCGTTTATCCCTGGAGTAAGAAACAATTGGAAAGGCACACAATTTGGTCTCAAGAGGCATGGCGCCAAGTTCCTCCCTGTAAATGTCAGACCAATATAAGACGCAACTGTAACAACTGTTTTACACCGAGACACGTCCAATACAACAGAGTAAGCTAGGGCACTGTCTCGTTTATCCCTGAAGTAAGAAACAATTGGAAAGGCACACAACTTGGTCTCGAGAGGCATGACGCCAAGTTCCTCCCTGTAAACATCAGACCAATATAAGACGGAACTTATTATATAATATTAATTAAATATATTTTAAAATCTATGAGTGGGTGTGTCAATACCACTGTACGTGTATGGGTGGGTTGGTGGGCTAATACCACCATATGTGTATGGGTCGGACCACTTACTAATAAATCTATAATAACAATAAAAACTATTAACAAAAAAAACTAATAACATCTCACTACACAATGTCATAAGTCATTAAGGTGAAGAATAGTCGTTCGCTATTGTCTTTCAATAGTGTATCGTTAGTGTAGTCAATAGGGTTGGCTGTTTGAGCTATCACAGACCATTTACTCAGAGGAATGCTGACGCCGGCAACAGCTGATTGAGTTCCATTTTTCACTTCTTTACGTACTTGTATATCAGAGAAGAAAAGCTATTCAGTGTTTAACTGTAGTCTGTATTTATTCTATCATTTGATTTCTTAAAAAAAAGAAAATGGCATTGTATTACGTTTACTTCAAGTATTTTTTTTAACTTTATTTTAAAACAAACGTTATCCACTACAGTTCTTATTGAAATTGATGAAATATTAGTAAGACTATGGTTTAGTGTCTACTATTTGCTATTAGTAAACAACATGTGAGAATTTAATTTATTTTTTAAATAACACATGTTTTCTGTGTCTATTAAAATTAAAACAAACCAAATATAGTATTGCAATTTTCTTACATATTTTCAGAGACAGGTATTAATAATAATTACAGGATTTATTTTTGTCTTTAGTATATGACAACAAAGATTTTTCTGAAATAGAAAATTTTCATTACTTGACCTCATTCTTGAATTCAGATCCTCAAACCTTAGCTAAAACTCTCCCCTTAGTAGGAGAAATCTACAAAATTGCATGGGGTTTGTTAATTGAATGCATACAGTTCAGTTATTCTCAAACTTAATTTCATTTTTATCAAAATTTTATTAATTTCAACGTACCGCAACGCTTACACAACGCTTAATTATGGTCCTTCGATATTCGGATTACAGCAAGTAAGATAAATGTACAGTTCATTGATAAAATAACAACAACAAAAATGTCTGAAAAGTTGAAGAAAGAACTTACTGCATTAGAGTACAAACATAAGGAATTTAATGAAAAAAATTGAATGTTTACTAAAACTAAATGAAGAAATAACATCAGATTCTCAGGAATGCTTTCAATTCAAAGTTAGATTTGATAATTTAGAAAAGGACTTTGAAGAATTTGGAAGTGCATTTGAAGAAGTCATCAAATATTAATCATTATGGGATAAACATCAGATTTAGAAAAAGAAAGGGAAAAATGGAACATGTTTAAGAAATGTACTTTCAAATCCTAGCTACAAACCTCAAAATGCGAAAATTTACGCTCCTGATATCTTATAATCAATCTTTGGAACAAAACTAGCATCAGATAAAACTTCCTAACATAAAATTACCTAGCTTTGATGGTAACTTAAAAAATTGGCCACATTTCAGGGATTTATTTTTGTCTTTAGTACATGACAATAACAATTTGTCTGAAGTAGAAAAATGTCATTACTTGACCTCATGCTTAAAGTCAGAGCCTCAAACTGTAGCTAAAATGGGGCTAAACTTAAGCCTGAACCACGTTTCAGTAAAATTGATGAAAAGGAATCACCTAAGATTAAAACTGACCAACTACAAGTTTTAACTACTATGGAAGAATCAAACCTGTTTTTAAGATTTTCTTCATGGACTAAATTGGTAAGGATTGTTGCATAAATATTGCGTTTAAATAAAAAAAATCTATTTACACCAATGCACTGACGATGTCACGTAATAATTCTACGAGTAAACAGTAATACTGACCGAAAAAAAACAATCTGTAATGCTTGGCTTGTTCACCTCATTGCTCATGGCTAGATAGCGGAAAGAAGTTGCAAAACATGACGATGGAATGTAATAAGACTACGAGTAAACAGAAATATTTACCGTAAAGAACCAATCGACAAAACTTGCCGTGTTCACCTCATTGCTCATGGCTAGATAGCAGGAAGGAGTCGCAAAACACTGACGATGGAATGTAATAAGACTACGAGTAAACAACAATATTGACCGCAAAGAACCAATCTGCAGTGTTTGGCGTGTTCACCTCATTGCTTATGGCTAGATAGCGGGAAGGAGTTGCAAAACACTGACGATGGAATGTAATAAGACTACGAGTAAACAACAATATTGACCGCAAAGAACCAGTCTGCAGTGTTTGGCGTGTTCACCTCATTGCTCGTAGGTAGACATTGTGAAGGAGACAGCTATTTAATGAGATTTTCATCCTCAATACTTTACGAACTGTAATTAAAGAATTCTGCGCTCAATTTCTTTCAATGATTTCAACTTAAGAAGTTTTTCTCTTTAGATGAAAGAAAAACCTGACAGTTCAACAACCTTGTAAACTCAAATTTAGGGCTATTTTTCGCAACTATCTTATTGAAAACATACATGAGAACTAACTATATCATCAATAACATAATTGAAAGGGAAACTTACACAACCAGAAATACATAAAAGCTTATTGACTCAATATTTTACAAGGCTGTTGTTTGTATATGACTAGTTCTAGTTTTGTCTTGCACTAGTGAGATGATTAATTATTATAAATATTGTTATGTTTGCTGAATTAAAATTTATTCGTTTGTTATTAAAATTAGTTAATGAAATAGAAATTACAAATGCATGTATCCAATATTGTTGGTTCATTCAATTAATGAATATTTAATTTATAAAATGTTGTAGACCTCAGGCCTTTACTTATTACATTTGAATTTGAAATATAATTAATAAATAATGGTACGATAAATATCACCTTGGACAGTTTTAAGTAGCTCTAAAATAAAAAAAGAAAATATTTCGTTTTAGTAACGTCTATATGCGTAATATTTATTTACAATCACTTTTTACAGCCTTTTTTAAGACAATAAGTAATAAAATTGTTGTTATTTTCGACAGAGGCAAAGACATTTTAGAATGAAATAAACAATGTTAAATTAAATATACATTTAAAATATAACTATTTTTCACTAATTTAGGTCAAATGTTTTATAACTATTCCTATTAAACAGACAAAAAACTTATACAACACAATACTATAATTAAATGCAGTACTAGGTTGTAAGGTTTTGTAATATACTGAAATAATTACAACGCTGCAGTACATAAATATTTAAAAATGTAATCAAGCGTACAGATCACTGCATTTTAAAGTCTGTTAAACTCTATCCCCCTTTTAAAACAATCTATAACTCCTAATATAGTATTCTCTTGCATTGAGTATAATTTATGATTAATTTTAGTTCTTTATTTAGTTTATCAATTAATTTATTGTGATAATATTTACGTTTCATAGTTAAAGCGTGTATTTTGGTATTATAAAAGCAATTATATTAAGAGAATCTTTATTTATTTTGAATGCCTTTCCAGATTGAGTTAAAGACGGATTTAACAGTACCAAGTGTTGTATTTAAATTTTTAAAGGTAAGTATATATTACTCGATTTAATTGTGGGTATAATGTTTACAAATCACTTGTTGTATTTCAAACATAATTAGTTTCAAAGCAAATTTGTCGTTTTATTTACTCCAGCAGATCATTGCTAGAGACTATGTTAGCAATAATGCTGCTAAATATATAAATTTATTTACTGAACAGTTGCACTTACAAACTACACTGTAAGATTTTGTTAATAACAAATGTTTAACTAGTAATAAAACGACAATTTGTTGCTTTAAAAACAAAACTAACTAGTTCTTGGGAACTGTTGGCCAATATACGCCTTCCCTCACAACAAGTGTCACCCATAATTACTGATAACTACGTATAAATAAATGTACCTATTATATGTAATGGAGGTAGGGGGTTAATATGAACAAATAAAGAACTAAGATAAATTATATTGATTAGCTTTTGAGAATTCTAAAAGGGCAACATGTTGATAAAAAATGAAATAACATTAAAGGTTGCACATATTAAAATAAAAGATTCAACACAAACTGTCCAAGCAAAATATTAACCCCACAGTTCATGAGTTTCACTAAAGTGACGTAGTAAAATGTCCCTGCTTAAATCATTAATCATTTTGGAAATAAGAATTAGTGGGAAGACTCAAACAAATTAATATCTCAATGGTAGTAATTGACGTGGAGACTACTAGAGAAGTCTGGGGTGTCTATGTTGGGTGGTAGTCAGGGTCGAGATGTTGTGTAGGGAAAAAGAGTTGCATATTCCACACGGAGCTGTTGGTATCCTTCTACGTTCGGTGTCTAACTAATGTATAATGAATAGTAACTATAAAAATTACTGTAAATTGGTGCGTCTATTGGTCGCATCCATAGTCTAGTAGAAAATGAGTTAGCTAATAACAATATTCATTAATCTACACCTATGATAATATTTATTAGAAGTAACTTACTCACATGTTACTCCTGTTGTTGGTTACTCCTTGACAAACAAGTAAGCTTTTTTATGGCACGTCAAATAACATAAATACTAATATAACTAAATTAAACTGCCAATTAATTACCTGTTAAAACACGAAAAAAAATGTAATAAATACATTTTGTATAAATATGTAAAGTAGTTGGAGTTTGACCCAATGTAACGTTAAGCAGTTGTAGCCGTGGTACCTGGCTTCACTCGGGAAGTATGCATAAGATTGTGGGGTAACAGGAATATGATGATACACTAAAATAAAAGAGGTAGAACACTTTTACTAATATATATTGCAATGTTTTACAATACATGTTTAAAACCATCATTCCATACTACTTTGGATATGAGTTTGTTGTACTTCTAACTTAATTTTTGTTAATTTCCTTCTTTTTTTTTAATAAAAGGAGAGGCCGATCTCCTCCTTAACCTTACTCTGACCATTTCCCATAGACCATTGATCTGTGCGAGGAACTTATATATGTAACCTTTGAACAGTGTAACAGTGAACCTTCGTCACTGATAAGAAACTGTATTCAAACCGCTGACGTGTCTTACTTTATGTAACTCACCACTGGCTCTTGCATAAACAATGCTTCGAATGGTTCTGAATGTTCCATATCATTACACAACCAGGATCATTTTGAAATGACTTTCAATGGTCCTGATTACTCTCGAATGTATAGAACATTCCTAGCCTTTACATCTTTGACCCTATATTTTTAGGTTAAAATAGTAAAATCTTAATGGGGGACGAACAAAGAGATACTGCATCCCATGACTACCTAGTTCTAAGTAGCTTTTGTTTGTTTGTTTGTTTTTGCAGTACCCACATTCCTCCCTTACTTTTATAACACAGTATTTTTTGCTTTGATGTCTTACTAAAGTTACTAATTGTTATTCAACCTATTAATAGAACAAGATGTAAAACAATAATTAAAGAGTGATGAAGTATGCACTTTAAAATTAACATACGTGACACCACAGTATATATAATAATATTATTCTAGTTCTGATCCTTAACCAAGATCCACTACTGGCATAGATTTTCCTAATGTTTAGGCCAACACCGAGGGATTTAAAGTGCAATTTTTTCACAAATACTGCCCTGGGTATGTCAATGTTGCTTCGAGGGCAATGACCTCTACCTCAGTATGTAATCGTACAAATACTGACCTGGTACCACTCTGCCACTGGTTTTTTGAATGTTCTTTGATATTATATTACATTCTACGAAATTATGATATTATCCCTCGCGTTTTCGTATTTAAGTGAAGGAAACCTATATTTTAGAAATTTATTGAAGGTAGAATGAAAAAATGAATGACCACTAACCTGTTATTAAGTGTGTAACATTGTAATCGTAACGGACGATGAACTATTGAAGGTAGGACCACTGACCTGTTATTAAGTGTGTAACATTGTAATCGTAACGGACGATGAACTATTGAAGGTAGGACCACTAACCTGTTATTAATTGTGTAACATTGTAATCGTAACGGACGATGAACTATTGAAGGTAGGACCACTGACCTGTTAATAAGTGTGTAACATTGTAATCATAACGGTCGATGAACTATTGAAGGTAGGATCACTGACCTGTTATTAAGTGTGTAACATTGTAATCGTAACGGTCGATGAACTATTGAAGGTAGGACCACTAACCTGTTATTAAGTGTGTAACATTGTAATCGTAACGGACGATGAACTATTGAAGGTAGGACCACTGACCTGTTATTAAGTGTGTAACATTGTAATCATAACGGTCGATGAACTATTTTAGGTAGGACCACTGACCTGTTATTAAGTGTGTAAAATGGTAATAGTAACGGTCGATGAACTATTTAAGGTAGGACCACTGACCTGTTATTGAGTGTGTAAATTGGTAATAGTAACGGTCGATAAACTATTGAAGGTAGGACCACTGACCTGTTATTGAGTATGTAAAATGGTAATAGTAACGGTCGATGAACTATTTAAGGTAGGACCACTGACCTGTTATTGAGTGTGTAAACTGGTAATAGTAACGGTCGATAAACTATTGAAGGTAGGACCACTGACCTGTTATTGAGTGTGTAAAATGGTAATAGTATCGGTCGATGACTATTGAAGGTAGGACCACTGACCTGTTATTGAGTGTGTAAAATGGTAATAGTAACGGTCGATGAACTATTTAAGGTAGGACCACTGACCTGTTATTGAGTGTGTAAATTGGTAATAGTAACGGTCGATAAACTATTGAAGGTAGGACCACTGACCTGTTATTGAGTATGTAAAATGGTAATAGTAACGGTCGATGAACTATTTAAGGTAGGACCACTGACCTGTTATTGAGTGTGTAAATTGGTAATAGTAACGGTCGATAAACTATTGAAGGTAGGACCACTGACCTGTTATTGAGTGTGTAAAATGGTAATAGTATCGGTCGATGACTATTGAAGGTAGGACCACTGACCTGTTATTGAGTGTGTAAAATGGTAATAGTAACGGTCGATGAACTATTTAAGGTAGGACCACTGACCTGTTATTGAGTGTGTAAAATGGTAATAGTAACGGTCAATGAACTATTGAAGGTAGGACCATTGACCTGTTATTGAGTGTGTAAAATGGTAATAGTAACGGTCGATGAACTATTGAAGGTAGGACCACTGACCTGTTATTGAGTGTGTAAAATGGTAATAGTAACGGTCGATGAACTATTTAAGGTAGGACCACTGACCTGTTATTGAGTGGGTAAATTGGTAATAGTAACGGTCGATGAACTATTTAAGGTAGGACCACTGACCTGTTATTGAGTGTGTAAATTGGTAATAGTAACGGTCGATAAACTATTTAAGGTAGGACCACTGACCTGTTATTGAGTGTGTAAAATGGTAATAGTAACGGTCGATGAACTATTTAAGGTATGACCACTGACCTGTTATTGAGTGTGTAAAATGGTAATAGTAACGGTCGATGAACTATTTAAGGCTGATTATTAGCCAGTGATCATTATAGCTGGTGGCTTTATAGATCATTTCATAAAGCTACTAGTTGATCCTTTCTCTCTCTTTATGTTCTTCCCTTTATGTTACAGGTGTTTATAAAGTTACAAAATACAATTAATGAAATATACTAAATATAAACAATACCGTAAAGCAATTTATAACATATGTTGAAATAAGAGTACAGGATTATAAAGTGAAAGAGTTATACCTGATTTAGGATATAATGGATATTGTATTTCTTGGAATATGTAAATACATTATGGCTAAATAAACAGATAGAGGAGTGATCATTTTTAAAGCAACAATTTTGTTCGTTATATAGTTTATATTTGTTCTTATTATTGACTTCCTAGAATACATTTTTGTTAGTCGTCAAATTTAAATTTCACTATACGATTGTTTTTCTAAAGTAAAAGTAAACATTTTCTTTAGCTTAAATATTATTTCTTTAAGCGGTATATTTTATAAAGTGCAGGAAGTGAGAGAGGTATTAAACTTAGACAGGTATTAAACTTAGTACAGGTATTAAACTTAGTACAGGTATTAAACTTAGACAGGTATTAAACTTAGTACAGGTATTAAACTTAGTACAGGTATTAAACTTAGTACAGGTATTAAACTTAGTACAGGTATTAAACTTAGTACAGGTATTAAACTTAGACAGGTATTAAACTTAGTACAGGTATTAAACTTAGTACAGGTATTAAACTTAGTACAGGTATTAAACTTAGTACAGGTATTAAACTTAGTACAGGTATTAAACTTAGTACAGGTATTAAACTTAGTACAGGTATTAAACTTAGTACAGGTATTAAACTTAGTACAGGTATTAAAATTAGTACAGGTATTAAACTTAGTACAGGTATTAAACTTAGTACAGGTATTAAACTTAGTACAGGTATTAAACTTAGTACAGGTATTAAAATTAGTACAGGTATTAAACTTAGTACAGGTATTAAACTTAGTACAGGTATTAAACTTAGTACAGGTATTAAACTTAGTACAGGTATTAAACTTAGTACAGGTATTAAACTTAGTACAGTTATTAAACTTAGTACAGGTATTAAACTTAGTACAGGTATTAAACTTAGTACAGGTATTAAACTTAGTACAGGTATTAAAATTAGCACAGGTATTAAACTTAGTACAGGTATTAAACTTAGTACAGGTATTCAACTTAGTACAGGTATTAAAATTAGTACAGGTATTAAACTTAGTACAGGTATTAAAATTAGTACAGGTATTAAACTTAGTACAGGTATTAAACTTAGTACAGGTATTAATCTTAGTACAGGTATTAAACTTAGTACAGGTATTAAACTTATTACAGGTATTAAAATTAGTACAGGTATTAAACTTAGTACAGGTATTATTCATCCATAATAATTTTTAAGTATGTTTTTTACGAATAAAAAAATTATAATTAACTGTCATCGTTGCCCTTTGGGTATCATTTAAGAAGCACGTTCGTTTTTCAGTTCTAGTTTCAAACTTTAATTACTTCAGTTTAAATGCCTCTTCCTCGCAGTTGGAGGGACAGAACAAAGTGGGGACAAAACGCAGCTCTCACAGAACTGCAGTTGCACTAGTTCCATTGTTCTACTGAAGTGTCTTTTGTCTTAGATTTAATACTGATTGCCTCTCATGTAAATTTCATTCGTGATAATTCCTTCACATATTTATTTATATACGTAGCAGTTCGATTTACTAATACAAATTATTAACATATATTACAAACAACAATATTATGTAAAACTTAGGATGGTAAATATTTTTGGTTCATGTTTAATTTACTAAACTCTAAGTATTTTTATCATAAACATAACTAAATGTAAAAAACAATATTTTATTTAATTAGTAATTGGTCGTATTGTATTTTTATTGTTTTATTGGCAACACCATTTTAAGTAAGGGTATTCATTATTAACATTTTTGGATTTTTTCAAAATGTTTAGGACTTTTACTTAAAATGTATTTAGCTGTATAACTAAATATGACTATAGCATATCTGAATGTAACTTATACCCCAATAATCTGCAACTCTATTACCATTCACTTATTATTTAATGTGACTCAAGTCATAATACGCAAAATTTGAATAAAACATAAATAAGTTGATTAATCTATTTAGAATAATTTATTAATTATTGTAATGATTACATATGTCTAGATTTTAAAAATGAAAATATGATAAATCTTATAGGTTATGCTTACTGCATAGTGTCAAGTGACGGGACAACAGCGGGCAGCTGTAAGCAAGATTAGTACTTCCAGCCCCTATCTTGGCCACCAAATTAATAACACACCCACCAGTGTACGTTATAAATGTTATATGCTTGCTGCGTAGTGTCAAGTGACGGGACAACAGCCGGCAGCTGTAAGCAAGATTAGTAGTTCCAGCCCCTATCTTGGCCGCCAAATTAATGACACACCCACCAGTGTACGTTATAAATGTTATAAGCTTGCTGCGTAGTGTCACACGACGGGACAACAGCGGGCAGCTGTAAGCAAGAGTAATAGTCTCAGCCCCTATCTTGGCCGCCAAATTAATGACACACCCACCAGTGTACGTTATAAATGTTATAAGCTTGCTTCAGAGTGTCACACGACGGGACAACAGCGGGCAGCTGTAAGCAAGAGTAATAGTCTCAGCCCCTATCTTGGCCACCACATTAATGACACACCCACCAGTGTACGTTATAAATGTTATATACTTGCTGCAGTGTCAATTAATTGTGCGGGCAGCTGTAAGCAAGAGTATTAGTCTCAGCCCCTATCTTGGCCACCACATTAATGACATACCCACCAGTGTACGTTATAAATGTTATATGCCTGCTGCAGTGTCAAGCGACGGGACAACAGCGGGCAGCTGTAAGCAAGAGTAATAGTCTCAGCCCCTAACTTGCCCACCACATTAATGACACACCCACCAGTGTACGTTATAAATGTTATATACTTGCTGCAGTGTCAAGCGACGGGACAACAGCGGGCAGCTGTAAGCAAGAGTAATAGTCTCAGCCCCTATCTTGGCCACCACATTAATGACACACCCACCAGTGTACGTTATAAATGTTATAAGCTTGCTTCAGAGTGTCACACGACGGGAGAACAGCGGGCAGCTGTAAGCAAGAGTAATAGTCTCAGCCGCTATCTTGGCCACCACATTAATGACACACTCACCAGTGTACGTTATAAATGTTATATACTTGCTGCAGTGTCAAGCGACGGGACAACAGCGGGCAGCTGTAAGCAAGAGTATTAGTCTCAGCCCCTATCTTGGCCACCACATTAATGACACACCCACCAGTGTACGTTATAAATGTTATATGCTTGCTGCAGTGTGACACGACGGGACAACAGCGGGCAGCTGTAAGCAAGAGTAATAGTCTCAGCCCCTATCTTGGCCACCACATTAATGACACACCCACCAGTGTACGTTATAAATGTTATATGCTTGCTGCAGTGTCACACGACGGGACAACAGCGGGCAGCTGTAAGCAAGAGTAATAGTCTCAGCCCCTATCTTGCCCACCACATTAATGACACACCCACCAGTGTACATTATAAATGTTATATGCTTGCTGCAGTGTCACACGACGGGACAACAGCGGGCAGCTGTAAGCAAGAGTAATAGTCTCAGCCCCTATCTTGCCCACCACATTAATGACACACCCACCAGTGTACGTTATAAATGTTATATGCTTGCTGCAGTGTCACACGACGGGACAACAGCGGGCAGCTGTAAGCAAGAGTAATAGTCTCAGCCCCTATCTTGCCCACCACATTAATGACACACCCACCAGTGTACGTTATAAATGTTATATGCTTGCTGCAGTGTCAAGCGACGGGACAACAGCGAGCAGCTGTAAGCTAGAGTAATAGTCTCAGCCCCTATCTTGGCCACCATATTAATGACACACCCACCAGTGTAGGCCTACGTTATAAATGTTATATGCCTGCTGCAGTGTCAAGCGACGGGACAACAGCGGGCAGCTGTAAGCAAGAGTAATAGTCTCAGCCCCTATCTTGCCCACCACATTAATGACACACCCACCAGTGTACGTTATAAATGTTATATGCTTGCTGCAGTGTCAAGCGACGGGACAACAGCGAGCAGCTGTAAGCAAGAGTAATAGTCTCAGCCCCTATATTGCCCACCACATTAATGACACACCCACCACTGTACGTTATAAATGTTATATGCCTGCTGCAGTGTCAAGCGACGGGACAACAGCGAGCAGCTGTAAGCAAGAGTAATAGTCTCAGCCCCTATCTTGCCCACCACATTAATGACACACCCACCAGTGTACGTTATAAATGTTATATGCTTGCTGCAGTGTCAAGCGACGGGACAACAGCGAGCAGCTGTAAGCAAGAGTATTAGTCTCAGCCCCTATCTTGCCCACCACATTAATGACACACCCACCAGTGTACGTTATAAATGTTATATGCTTGCTGCAGTGTCAAGCGACGGGACAACAGCGAGCAGCTGTAAGCAAGAGTAATAGTCTCAGCCCCTATCTTGCCCACCACATTAATGACACACCCACCAGTGTACGTTATAAATGTTATATGCTTGCTGCAGTGTCAAGCGACGGGACAACAGCGAGCAGCTGTAAGCAAGAGTAATATTCTCAGCCCCTATCTTGGCTACCACATTAATTACTCACCCACCAGTTTACATGGTAAATGTTATATGCTTGCTGCATAGTTTCAAGTGACGGGACATCAGCTAACTGCTGTAAGCAAGACTAATAGTCTCAGTGCCAATATTGGCCTCCATATTTACGACATAGCCCCTAGTGTACATGACAAGTGTTATATGCTTGTTGCAAAGTGTCACGTGACTGAACAACAGCCAGCTTCCATAAGTAGGACTTATAGTCTCAGCCCCTATCTTGCACAGCACATTAATGATACACCAAACATTGTACATGATAAGTGTTATATGCTTGCCGCAGAGTGTCACGTGACTGAACAACTGCCAGCTGCTGTAAGTAGGACTTATAGTATCAGCCCCTATCTTGGCCACCACATTAATGACACACCCACCAGTGTACATGTGTTGACACTGAATTCATATCTAAACTGAACAAATACAACCTTTGATTTACCCATATAACATATCCATTTTCAACTAAAGAAAAATTTTATCATACATAAACTGATTGAGTAGATGACTTTAATGTGTTACTGTCGTGGGGTGTTGAATATCACCATAAGGGAAGATCTTACGTTTAATAATGATACGTTCGCACAGAACGTGAATAAATATAATATGTAGTAATACATGGATGAAAAACTAGACCTAGGCATTATGCGTCGTCTTTATGTATTTAAAACAACTTATACACATAAATACATACATAAAACTACCAATCAATTAGTAATTGACGGTAGAGTAAGAAGGTTTCTTAATATATAAAACTATCTATTTGGATTAGTATTATTGATTATTGTATGAAATTGAAATTTTAAAATCTTGGTGCGGCCGACTGTGCAAAGTCCTTCTCTGAATGTAAGAACTACCCTAACTAATTGGTCGAGGTTGCGCAGGTGGTTAAGTCTAGGGTATTGTCGAACCGCGCGGCTTTGTTTAAAGCAGGTAGGCTGAGGCCTAGCTGACAAACAATATCGTATGGTAAGGCGAACATTTGAAGTAAAAGTAATAAGGTGACGTAAAAGCTAGATTTTACTATGAACATTTTATAGCATAAAAACTCTGATTCTTATGACTCATTTAAACAATGTATTAAATGCTTCAAATGCCAAATATGGCCAGGCTATCCTTAACACATGCATAAAGATACTTTACAAGAATATCGACTAATGAAAATTCAAATACAGTTTCAGAATTAGCATATTCCATTCATAGGAAATATTAAATTATCGATGCTACGGAAGGCAAATCTAATGTGATCATAATTAAATAAAAGCTTTCTTTGTTACATAAAAAAATATGATAACAAAATTATTGTATAGTATAATGCTTTTTAATAAAGTTGTAAGTATCTAATTTTAATTAAAAATTCACTAAATAAAATATAGGTTTCTACGTACATATTGGATTTTTGTAATTAGATATAAGATTAATAAGTGTGGTAACCTCGTCTTAAATAATGTAACTAAATATCAAGCAAGTGTCTTCACAACATAAGAAACAAATTACTTGTTGGAGGCTAATTTAACCAGATTGTATTAGCCAGCAGGATGTACATTCATGGAACTAACAAACTTTACCACCTTCTTTGTCTTACCGCATGGAAAGCATTATTGTGTATTCCGTCTAAAATATGGAACTCCTTGAACGACAAAATTCATTTAATACCATACTCAACCTGGCCTTACGTTGAAGATTTTCGTTTAACTCCTCGTGCAACGTCCCACAGAAAAGATAAAATGTTGCCATTGGCGTCAAAATGTTTGATCTTTGTAACCATGATTATGTACAAGATTTGACTTTTGCAAGTGAAGTCATACAAGAGTTGTGAAAGCGTTTTTTTCTCTATTTTTTCACCTTTGTATATTTAGATGGTTTGTTCTTTATCGATCCAATAAACTTGAGTGGATTACAATTTTTCTTTAAACCAAGGTATGCAAATAGAAGTACACTAAACAACTTTTTATTCATATATGGAGATCATAAACTCACCATCTTGGGCTTAAGATTTAGGTTTACATGTTTACTTATAAGAAAATAAAACATTGCAAAATGATATAAAGTTTTAACCTATAAATATATCTAAATGTTATTTAATCCATGCTTTATTAGCAAATTATTATATACTTAAATTTATAAATGTTAATTTAAATAAAAATCATGTCACTCTTAAGAGAATTTTAATTGTTTACGGTGTGCAAACCCTTACTGTGTCTGAATAAGATCCCCGCACAGAGCTTAGTATATAGGGAATGAGCAGAATATGGTTAAAAAGGATACCGGTCTGTTCTTAACAAATACATACATATTTTATAAAGATAAAATTTTCATTCAATATTATTTATTCCATTTTCACATA
Organism: Stictocephala bisonia; assembly: GCA_035578905.1. Classification (NCBI taxonomy): domain Eukaryota; kingdom Metazoa; phylum Arthropoda; class Insecta; order Hemiptera; family Membracidae; genus Stictocephala; species Stictocephala bisonia. The sequence continues at coordinate 51,382 of JAQJVL010002266.1, forward strand.
ATTGAACCAACATGTCAACTAGTGATGACAATTAATTGAGACTGATAAGTATAACAATTTATTGAGAGAGATACTTATATATTGTCAGTTGAAATAGAGAGATTTTGGTTGCAGAATTACTGCAAAATTTAAGGTGAGTTAGACATAAATAATATGGTTTTTAAAAGTAAATTTGAAATTCCAAGTGGTAAATAATTGTTTTGGTTGTTGTATTGCCCACTCCTAGCACAAATTTAAATTTAGATGTTTATTAGTTATTATACTTTTACGAACATCTATTTCATGTAGTTTATGAATTTCCAAGTACTGAAATTTGGAATTAATATTTGTTTAATTAGTTAAATATATGAATTTTACTGTCACTTATGGAAAAGTCTATGTAAAATATTAAGAATAAATGAAATGGAAAAAAAATTCAATGAAACGAAATCTAAAATATTTGTTTAATTATGCAGTCCCAGAATAAAACGTAATTTAAACAACAAACTATCTTAATAGGCTAGTTCAATTGTATCACAGTCAAAAACCACTAGATAAGCTTAACAAAAAGCTACATTACTCAAGCTTGACGTAAGTGGCAGACCAAAAGCAAACAATACTATTAACACCTGCAACACTGGCAAGCCTTTTGTGGTAGAGATTTATGTGCAGCTACAAACTTGTCGAGTGTTTCCTTCTAGAAAATTTTATTTAACCCTTTTAGTGCCAGAGGAATTTTCAACGTTCCTCTCTGCCAGTGTCAAAGGGTTTCTATCAATTAGCACTACGTGCTATTAAATATATAATATCTATGTTATTTATTACACAAAATTAATAATTTTTATACCTAATTACACATAGATAACAGGTATTTTAAAATAACGTATTTGAAAATAACCTTACACTAGATTTGCTATTTTAAATAAAAATAAATATACGAGATAGAAACTTTTGTTGTTTCTTTTAATTTTCTCTGAGGATTCTTATGATTATGATAAAAATGGGTGCACTCTATTCACCAACCACTTTACTGTAATGAAAATTTAGTTATTAACATCTTGTTGCAGTTTCACAATAATTTGATCACAAATAAACACGTTATGGATAATCATAAGTTGTTCAAAACATATTTTTTGACAAGTTTTGAGACCTTTTGTATCAAAATGCAACTAAATGTTATACAAACATACCACAATCATGGTATTTATGTAAACATATTCGTTATTAATTCTCACTTCTTAACATATACTTTTTTTGATAATCCTCTTATGATAGTCCTAAATTGATAAAATGTTTATTTTTGAATGTTTTTATGAATTTTGTTTGTGACGTCCTGTTGAACCTTATGCATAGTTTTTTGGACGTTCGAATAACAGCTTTTTTTGGACGTTGGCACTAAAAGGGGTTTATTTAATAATTTAAAATCTGATCTAACATATTATAAATTAAATTTTTATAAGTTGGTATAAATGTTTGAAAATGATTGATTCGTAATCGAAAAGCCTCACGAATAAACTTTAAAATATATTGGAATATTTGATTACTTATATCGATTTTAAGATTGGAGTGTTTGACTACCTATATCGATTTTAAGATATATTGGAATGTTTGACTACCTATATCGATTGTAAGATAAGGTATAAGATTCGATTAAGATTTCTCGAATTATTGAATTTAATCTGAGCTTGTTGCTACTTAAGACTAAGATCAATATGGATCTATTTGTATAAACAAGTGGATACTACCAGATATATCTAGAATATTAAACCAAATAAATATCATCACAATTATAAGCACATTAATGAGTGGAATTTTAATTAAATTTTCATGTACATTAATGTGTCTTAAAAAAACAAAGACGCTTATAAAGTGTAAGAAATACATTACTTTCTCTCTCAAGTCTTACTTCTATTAATCTTGAGTAATAGAAGTAAAAATCGTAAGCCATAAATTATAGTAAAGACCCACTTACTCATAATTTGTATAAAACCTGTGTGATAACAGTAGCCTTGACCTGATTATCAACAATAGCCTTGACATGTCGGAAAATGATGAGGTTCTGGCGTGTTATCGCAAGATAATTGTGTCAAGCAACATCAAGCGTGGCTGTTCCTTAGCGGGTGACAGGTGAGGAATCCCGACCTTGCATGCTCGTTACTGCTGGTGGTTCAAATGTCACCCTTAAGCTATTTGTCCCCAGGTTAAGTGTTAGAAAGAGCTTCTTAGCTGTGGCCTCGTCTGGTAAAATAAGACATCCTTAACTTTAACTTAAAACTAACAGGAAGTCGTGGTTGGGGAAGAATCCTAAGTTCGGTTTGTTATCTCATGTATAACCATGGTGGGAGTTGAAGAACCATGAATCTAAAGAGGAAACAAATAAAGCAGTACTAAATATACAAAGTGAATTAATTGTGAGTATTATTCTAATGTATTGGTTATTTCATAATTATTCAAGAAACATGAGTGCTGCTGTATCCAAGCAGAACAATTAATGTGTAATTTAAGTTTAACAACAAAGTGCATACACATAAAGTGAGAATACTGTAATGGATGGGTATCTAAACTGTCCCTATCCCCTTTTCTGCTTTATTTGACACCACTTGAAAAAAGGTTGTTTGATATCCAATACATATATGAGACTAGGTTCACATGTACAAATAAGTCATAGTGAAATGCATTAAGTAAGTTTAACAAATGAATAAAACTGGCAAGTCTAGCTAGTCATTTAAAATAATTGTAATACAATGTACTATGAAAGTACAATAATATAAAAATAAATAGGAAAAACCTTAAAACTCGTTCTATGGGCGTCATGGCATCAACGAATGCTCTCTTGGGTGTAATATGGGAAGCCCGGGCACAATTGTGGAGATGGACGTTCACTGTGTCGTTAACCAGTGGTAGGACATAAAAAATACAGTCCATCTCAGGAGTACAGTTTACAAAACATTGATTTTATAAAAGTTCCATCCATGATGCAATAATATAAAACAATTGAAAATACAAATTGTTATAAGGTGCGTATAAAAAGTAATTACTTGAAACAATACTACTATATAGTTATTTAATTGTTTGGAGTATGTTGATTAGCCGTAAGAAAGGACTTAATAGTCCTAACCCTGGTGGCGTAGTGCTGTAACCCAGCTACTTGGGGACAAAGTATTTGGAAGATTGTTGGTAATATGTTCCATGCTCGGTCCTCTTAATACCAACACGGCATCCGCTCAATAGTTGCCATCGATGTGGACACTACTGGAGAAGTCTGGAGTGTCCATGTTGGGTGGTAGTCAAGGTTATATGTTGTGTATGGAAGAGAACTGAGTGTCAGACTTGTCAGTTAATCAGACCAACACTACGTGGTTCGGATTCCACGTAAAGCTGTAGGTCCCATAGTTTCCCTGGCTGTTTTTAATAAATAGTCCTTTCTGAGCAAAGTCGAACTCAGTAACTATGACTACACTTGTTCATCTACATTAATCTCACTCATTCACCCCTCATATTCGCCTATATCTCTACGATCGGCGTCTTAGAAATGAATAAAGAATAATGAATAACCTCCCCATTTACACAATTTGTCGATAAATTCATTTTTAATTCCATTCATTAACTTTTAATAATTGGATATGTATGTAAAACATAATGCTAGGAAACGTTTCGTGTCAGTTTTATCTATTTATTGTATCAAATTCATTTGATAATATGACTAAGAAAAAACTTAAAATTACTAAACGAACAAATAATTTATACATTATGTTTAAGTTGGGCTTCATCTGGAAAACAATTGTTTTTATTTATTTATAACTATAATAAATATGTATATTTATTTTTTACTAAGGTAGAAAATGATGAGTATTGTTTACGATGATAACGATGATAGCCAACGCCAAGAGAATTGTTTGTTTGACTCTAATCAATATACTTAGCACTTTACTGAACCACATAGAGTACACAAATTTTGAAATTACTATACAATGAGATTTTTTTGCCACGAAAACACTCATATTTTACTCTCAATAATGTGTAAAAACTACTCGTTAGAATAACATACTTGTTATGTATCATATTCAAGTGACGTCAAAATAAAATTAGTGTTTACTTTTGTTAACGGTTCATAAAGTTATTTTAATAATTCGTTATATTAATTTATTTATAAGCTACGTTATTAGTTTAATATTAATGTATTATTTTAATGCTTAGTAGACTACAAGAAATTTCGAAAGAGTAAAATTAGGTGTGTAAAAATTAAGTCTAAGCTATATATTTTCAGAATGGGTAGTATATATTTATATGATAGAACTATAGGTGTTTATTTATAGAACTATTATTATATTATCATTATTATAAACAAATATTATAACACATCCTATAAGATTAATTGAACATGAGTTTTAAAATATATTTTCCTTATTCTGTACATTAGTTGTTTTAATACTTCTGTAAAAATATATTTATCTATAGTCAATCATTATTGTAAATATAATGGTAATTTGTCTAAATCTCTGCATTATTTTGATAAATCCAGGCAAGTGCAAATCTTTTTTTACTCTGGTGGACATCAAGATAATTCTAGTAACTATAAGACCAATGCCAGTTACTGAATATAAAGTAAATATAAATAGTTAACTAAAAATCCAGTAAATGGAAAAGCAAACTATGATAGACAGATATAAAATATCAGTTGTTTAAAAACAATTATCTATAAGTAATTGTTACGAAACAACTATCAAAGTACACTCTATCCCAACCCAAATTGAACCACATTCATTTACATCTTATCAAAATTACTTCTATGAAAATAAACTCTAAATACCTTAATTGTTGCCAACCATCTAAAATTGTTGCTAAACGTGCATTAAATCAGTTTTGCAACTAATACGTGGGTTTAATTAAACAGAAAATTTCCAATAGGAAAAAATCGAAAAATACTGGTTATTTGTAACTTATTACTGGATAAGGGATTTATGTTATAATTGGGCCTATAGGGTTTTTTTTTTTTTTTTTTTTTTTTTTTTTTTGGGGGGGGGGGTTGGGGCGAACTATTTTTTGATTGGTCATTTTATAATTTTATTCATAATCTCTTTCATTGCTGAGTGACAGGAACTTGCTGACGTGATAGCTCAGTGGCTAAGGCTTCGGACTGCGGAGAGCCATGTCCAAGGTTCGAATCCCCACTGAGCCATCGGTCGGTATTTCACTCGTTGAATAAAGTTCACGCACAGGCCTGTATACATATGTGAACTGGCGGGTGATTATAAAAAAAAGAACTTATATCACATGTTATTGTCAATAGACACGTAATAATGCTCAGGATGAGGAGGCCTCAATACTAGGCCTTGAAGGGGTTCGGGAAGTTCAATAAGTTCGGAAAGTGCTGGTGAATCGTGGGGTGGGGGGAAATGCATTGCCAGTGAGAATCGCTTGTAGCCATCGATCTCTACCTTTATATGGTAGTAGTAGGCCAACATACGAGTAACCGTTTGATCAACACCACTGTATGTATAAGAATGGATGGGTGGGTATTACCACTATTTGTATATAGGTGGGTGATTGAGTCAACTTCCATATTTATTTATGTGGGTGGGCCAAAATACATGTATGGGTTTGTGGGACAAGTCTACCGTGTTTAATATGTGGGTTATAGGATCAATACTTCCATATTTGTATGAGTGGGTGGGTGAAACATATCAGCTCTATGGTAAAACAATTTGTATTTCACTAAACAATTTTAGTTAAATTTTAGAAGCTATTTAATGGAAAGGTAACAGATAAACTCCCTAACAGATAATAAAACAGCTAAAATATTTATAAAAATTCTCAATAGGAAAACTAATCAATATAATAATTACAACATTTACCAAAGGATAAAACATTTAAAACTAATTCAAAATATTGATATGTATGAAAATATCTAAAACCATATGTTATGTTGAATGGGGGGCTAAACCTTATTCATAGATCTCTTAAATAATCACTACAAAAATATATTACATCCAACATGACATTAAAACTTTTTTCATTTTCATATTTCGTTGCCTAATGACTTAGGACGTATAACATTGGTTATCTATTTTACTCTTATTCACCAAATTCAGAGCTTTAATTTGTATTCTTAAAAACATAATATAACTTAGAGATATATAAAATGAGGCCAATTATATTGCAATGTTTACAGAATTATGCTTAAAATTACTAAACAATAATTACAAGCTATGGTCTAAAAAATATTTGAATAAATGTTGGATCAATTTGACAGCACAGTTTTTGGAATCTATTTACATTATACCAGTAATGAATAAAATATCATATTTTACCACACAAAACTAACCTATTATCCTTACTGCTTAAAGTTCCAACCATACTGTTATATATTTTGTTACAGAACAAAGAGAAATTAAAAATAAATTAATATTTAAACAGGTATGCTCTTAGGAAGTAATTTCATTATTATTAATTCATTAGTAAGACGCCGATCGTCAAGATATAGGTGAATATGAAGGGCATATGAGTGTGATAAATGCAGATAAATGAATGTAGTCATTGTTACTAACCAAAGGCGACTGTTCTTTAGAAAGAGCTATTTATTAATAACCAAATAGCCAGGGAAACTAAGGTACCTACATCATTACGTGGAATTCAAACCACGTAGTGTTGGTCTGATTTTTAGCTAATTGACAAGCCTGACACTCAGTTATCTTTCCTACACAACATCTGAATCATGACTTCCGCCCAACATTGATGACTATCCCAGCATTCTCTAGTAGTGTCCACGTCGATGGCAACCACTGAGCGGACGGATTTTTGATAGAACCGAGCATAGAACCTATCGCCTATAATCTATACAACACTTTTTCCTCAATTATCTGGATTATAGCTCAGAACCACTATTGCTGACAGTGCTAATATTGAATGTGACACAAACAGTTTTTTCTTATGAACCCTAAGTAAAAATTAAAATAAACATAAACTTTCCTTAATCCTTTTACTTGATATTTAAAGGAAACAAAAATGACTGAGAGCTAGACATATCTATTTTGAAATTACGTCTAAATTAGTTTCGGAATGCTTAGTAAGTAAAATACCATTTTTAAACATGTTTTTCTAAAACTGTATTACATTGATTTTCACTGTTGTGCTGTTAAATTATTAATAACTATGGTACATGCAGTTAAAGAGTAAATTTTCTTCATTTTAATACGAGTTTGAGGTAAAAATAACTTGCTGCTTTCTAAATACTAATAATATTTAATTTAATTGGTAAAAATAACTAATCTTAAATATGTGATTCTATTTAACACTATTTTTGTTTTATTACTATTAAAATGTTATTTATTTTTTAAACAGGAAATACTAACTTCTATTTCTAAATTTAATATGCTTATTATTCATAGACTATTGATCTGTGCGTCGAACTTATTCAGACAGAGTAATGGGGCGAACCAGTACAGTAGTTAAAGTTCGTCTTATTTTACCAGGTGAAGTTAGGGCTAGGAAACCCTCTCTAAAACTTAACCTGGGGACCAACGGCTTAACGTAACTTCCGAACCACGGGAGCGGCAGGGCAAAATCTGTTAGTGGCCTTACCGGGAATCGAGCCCGGACCAATTGCGTGGCAAGCCATCGCCTTAGCCCCTTAGCTATGGCCGCTCCTAGTAATAAGTGAATATTACTGATAAAAACTAACAGTCAAGGCAAGCATTCAATGCTACACTATCACTGACTCAGGCTCGAAGACCTAAAGCCTTAGACCAATCAGAAACTAGCTCAACAAACTTAGTATTTAGAGCTTTAAGCTCAGTAAATAAGATTTAACAGGTGAGCTCATTCTATGATTTTTAATAAAGTATTTAGAATGTAAGAAACTCTATTACTTCGAGTGGTTATAGAGCCTTAGAATTTAGGTATATTTTCTAAAATATTGAGTAAAAATACTCTTAAGATTTTTTAACCAAACTCATTATAATGTGATAAAGTTTACAAATAAACTCAACATATGCAACATACAACTCAGAGATACAGTAATATTTGCGGAAAACATTTTTTGAATAAGATAATCTTTTAACCCATGGGAGATTGGTTCCAGCCGGTTCGACGAGGAAATCTGTGTGGGATTCCCTTGTCTCATTTCCTACGTGACTGATATAGGTTATGTCAGACTTAAGTGAAATGTACACAGATTGATTTGTAATACAGCTTGTGCGTATTTCAGTTTAGATTGAAATATAATACTTGCTTATAATATGTTGTTATATAGGTTCTATTTGATCAACCTAATATATTTAGTGGTTTAAAAGTTCTAAATCTTAGTTAATGACATTTTATTGACGTAACAATTCATTTTAATAAAAAAATATAAGAAAGAGACTCTTTACTCAGACAAAATCTACAGACAAAATCTAACTACTTTTAAGAATAACAAAGCTGAAACTCCATTTAAACAGTATATAAACAGGCGAAAAGTTTAAAATGTTGTTAACAAAATCTTAACTGTTTTTCTGTCTGGTTTTTAATTAAAAAAATGTTTGCGTGGTTTAAAAGTGAGTCCTTTTTAATATCTAATTATTATTTTCCCTTTAATCTTTTATCTGAAGTTGTTGGTCACAGTCACAGACATGTATTACATAAATATAATAAACAAACTTCAATTATGCTTATCTTGTTACATTATTAAAGTGTGTTTTAATCTATAAATATAACACATTACTAAAGCAAATTTGGTTGGATATTTTATATTATATGGCGTAATTATTATATTTAAATATTGAGGAACGTCATTTGTCAAGAGAATAAAAAATACTGGCTCAAAGACAGAACATTGAGGTACACCTTTGTTTACTGACATAATTTTGACCCGCTTTTAAGATTGTTTAATATTTTTCTATGTGCTATTTGCAATTCAAGCTAGTCATCTATGTACAAAGAATACAGAATAGCATACTTATAACAGTAGTTATTAACAAAATCCCAAGGTAAAATTGTAATTAATGAGGGATATAAATATTGAATTGCACTAAATTTAAAGTATTGTTTAGCTTAATGTTGTAATTAAATATATAGTACCCCCAACTAATCCTAGATCCTTCATGTAGGATGACTGTAACTCAAACCATTCTAAGGTTTGGATGATGAATAGAGGCTATTGTGGTTGTAAAGCAAATACCAAGCTCAACAAAGACCTAACATTTGTCATTCTCCACAACAATAGCTGTTCCTTTGTCATGACTGAATTAGGTTCAGTTATTTAATTAGCTTAGTGGAGAGAGTTAGCTAATCGATTTAACGAAATGTAAATATGAGTTAAACTAACGCCTACCTAAAATGTTATATTATAAAATATATCAAAGACATTATGATTCGATACCATTTATAAATTTACTAATTTTGAATATGAACAAGGGAAAGTTTAGTTTATGATTATTGAGGTATTATAACAATCATCTGATATATAGAAATGTACAACTGCATTTTATTCTTTTTAAATGAGAGTCAGACCTACTTTTTAACCTTATCTTACCAATTATCTATAGACTACAGACATTTGCGTAGAACTTATCAGACATAGTAAGAGGAGAACCAGTAAAGTACAAGTTGAATATTACTGATAGAAACTAACAGTGAATACCAGGGTTCGAACCCTGCACATTCTCTAACTCAGTTAAAATGTCCTTACGCTCTCCCAAATAATTTATTATATTATTCTTTACAGTACAGATTTTATTCTTATAAGTACAGCTTCTAGCTCTACTTATTTTTACAAAAAAAATTAAAACTAATTAAATAAATTTATACCAAAACACGTTTTCAGTGTGGTAAATGTCTGTAAATAACACAATAGGAAATTGTGTTAGTATGGACTATATTGAAAATAACTCTCAATAATGGTTTTGAACATGTAGTCACGGCCTTTGTAAATGTAAATTTAAGTTAATGAGACTTATTTCCCCATACATGACCATAATCTAGTAATATCTTACTATCCATGAGTATTTTATAAATTAACTGTATGCGTGTATTTGTACTACATTACATAGCATCTTGGTATAATGATATGACCTTAGGCCTGAATAAAATGTCAGCTAACGATAATAGGAACGGTAAAACGTAGTTGTGAAACAATTGACACGTTTACACAATCGATCAGAAACTCCACATTACTTTGTGGCTGCACTAAAATAACGATAAAATATCTGCTTGCATGTTTTATCATTAATTGAAGAATTCGCAGTACAAGAAATGATAGTACTTCAGATTAAGTACTTGTTAATAGCGTGTTTTATTGTAATTTGTAATGTTTGAAATTAATGTGAACTAAGTTGAATACCAAATTGAACATAACATGATAAAGATCAGAGATGAACGTGCAATTTGATTAAGATGAATACCTATAGACCTGTGTGGACTTGACACGACATACATTAGTCAACAACAAGGAGGTGAACACCTGATCAAAGTGACTGTCAAAGAGGAATTAGTTAATTACAGGACCATTACATGATATTAAATATCTAATGACATTGACCGATATCTACAGTTTAACATTCTGACATACGTACATTACAACCATGCGTGAACGTGTGGGCCATACACATAGAGTGGTATTCAACTCCACCCCCTCCACTTTGTATTTAATAAATACTTTTGTTACACTATAAATTTATAGAAATTGTGTCTGTTACTTGGTGGCTCTATGGCCAAGGCTTCAGACTACGGAACTCATTCACCAAGGTTCGAGTCCCGAACTGAGCTAACGGTCGATACTTTACTCGTTGAATAATGGTCACACGCCGACTAGCATGTAATGTAAACTAGCGAGTAAAGTTATTTTTAGTAAGAGTACAAATGTAAGGAAATAAATTATATATTAATATAAGCAATATATGATAATATTTTAGAGGGTAGAGGGGTTACAGCATCGGAACTCATATTCACATCTATCAGGAACTAATGGGAAACGATATAAACAGAGGACTACATTAGTATATAATTATTTTCATGGATGAACAGTAAACATAGGATAATCTCGAATAAATATTAAAATTTATAATAGTTTATGGTGAACATTTTTATCGATCTGTTATAGTCATAAATAGCGTTTAATTTATTTTTATTTATTTATATCCATTATTAACATTCATAATAAATAGTTTTACGGTAAAGTGGTAGCAAGGAATTTTAAGTGTCACCATATCATTCAATAAAAACTACTTAATTTTAATTATAAAGCTTTGTGTTTTTTAAAATAAATACTTACTATACAGAAAAAATACAGTCAACATTTTACAAAGCGCTTAGTTATTATACTGCAAAGTATAGTATTTTAGCTACGAAAGACTTAAATATGGGTCAAGTAACAGACGAAGTATCAGTTTCTCATAATGGGTTCCTCTGTAAAAAGCCACGACTTCGTATTGGATCGTACATCATGTATAAACTGTTCAGAACGTTCTTCATGTGATGTGGTTCTACATAAATTACATTTAACGGCACATGCTTCATGTGATGTGGTTCTACATAAATTACATTTAATAGCACATGCTTCATGTGATGTGGTTCTACATAAATTACATTTAACGGCACATACTTCATGTGATGTGGTTCTACATAAATTGCATTTAACAGTACATGCTTCCATGTGATGTGGTTCTACATAAATTACATTTAACGGCACATGCTTCATATGATGTGGTTCTACATAAATTACATTTAACGGCACATACTTCATGTGATGTGGTTCTACATAAATTACATTTAACAGCACATGCTTCATGTGATGCGGTTCTACATAAATTACATTTAACGGCACATGCTTCATGTGATGTGGTTCTACATAAATTACATTTAACGGCACATACTTCATGTGATGTGGTTCTACATAAATTACATTTAACAGCACATGCCTCATGTGATGTGGTTCTACATAAATTACATTTAACGGCACATGCTTCATGTGATGTGGTTCTACATAAATAACATTTAACGGCACATGCTTCATGTGATGTGGTTCTACATAAATTACATTTAACGGCACATGCTTCATGTGATGTGGTTCTACATAAATTAAATTTAACGGCACATGCTTCATGTGATGTGGTTCTACATAAATTACATTTAACAGCACATGCTTCATGTGATGTGGTTCTACATAAATTACATTTAACGGAAAATACTTCATGTGATGTGGTTCTACATAAATTACATTTAACAGCACATGCTTCATGTGATGTGGTTCTACATAAATTACATTTAACGGCACATACTTCATGTGATGTGGTTCTACATAAATTACATTTAACAGCACATGCTTCATGTGATGTGGTTCTATATAAATTACATTTAACGGCACATGCTTCATGTGATGTGGTTCTACATAAATTACATTTAACGGCACACACTTCATGTGGTGTGGTTCGACATAAATTACATTTAACAGCACATGCTTCATGTGATGTGGTTCTACATAAATTACATTTAACGGCACATGCTTCATGTGATGTGTTTCTATATAAATTACATTTAACGGCACATACTTCATGTGATGTGGTTCTACATAAATTACATTTAACAGCAAATGCTTCATGTGATGTGGTTCTACATAAATTACATTTAACGGCACATGCTTCATGTAATGTTATCTTGCTACCTCGAGTCATGACTAATTGTCTTATCAGTTACTTATCATATTCCTCAATTCTTTGACATAACAATTTATGTGTATGACTATGTGGGTGTGTCAATACAATATACACGCATTACCACTGTACGTGTGTGGGTGGGTTAAAAGGCATTGAATAAGGTACACGCTCAGACCTGCAGGCCATGTGACTGGTGAGAGAAGTTGAAAAATAAACGGTTTTGAAATGTTGAATTCTTTCACATACAATATCAGCAATTAATCTTGATTGTAATTGTTGAACGTGTTAAAGTACCTGCATCTTTGGCTTCATGAAGTAGTATTTGACAGTCATCAGATCCCATACTATAACACAGAGGAGATCTGTTAGTCCTAAAGCCTTATATACCGTTAAATTAGATATTTCTACGTGCGTATAGTTTTTTAGCTATAAGAATGTTATTTATATTGTATCCATTACATGCACAAATTTCCTATCCCTCCTTAAGCTGAAAAATAATAAAAGAATATGTCCCACGAAAAGTCAATTTCTAGTTAAACGAGAAACGAGTTAGATGCGAATTAAATTGTACTTGGGAGGGCTGTATTGAGGTAAAGAAAGTGTAAAAGAGACAATCAAAGTAAAAATTTAGTTTCCAACGTTTAATTTAGTTCCTGGAAGCTTTATCTTTACTTCTAATTTTTTTTAGGTTAGAAAATTAAATTTAAGTATGACGAGTCACCAGTTTGCAGCAGATTTTATGTAAATACGTAAATGTAACTCTAATTATGTAACAATAAACCATTATCATTATGAAATTATTATGAATGATTTTTTACACTAAAACTAACTTTGATGGAATTTGGCTTTTTCAGCACTTGAAATAAAATGAGGTGAAGTTAGGAACTGCACGTCCTCGCTTACACGAAATCTTACTACACTTAGTCTTACTTCACTTTAGTAATTAATAAACGACAAGCACTAAATTTTATTATGTAACAAAACTGTTTATTAAAATAAGTCAGTTTCAACTGTCCGAACCTTTTCTTACCTCTATCAACACCTTCCTTACCATCTCCCAACAAATAACGTGTTACTAAGCACAAATTGATGTCCAACAAACGTTCTCGTGTGATCTTTACCTTTGCTGGTCATTAGGTACCTATTTTAATTCTCTCAAATAGCACTATTGAAGGTCTACTTTTACTCTTGACATTTACAATTGAATACGAAATGTGTATCCAACTAATACCAAACTCCAACAGTTGCTACGAAATAATGGAGTCGTGTTCAACGACTCAACTGTGAAATTACGTGGTCTACTTCAACTCTCAAACAGTTGGTAGTCATGAATGATGGATAATAGCAGTTTGAGAGTCTGCAGACAGTCTAGGCGGGCAAATTGTACACAGCACTTGGCATTTGCTTCTCACGGGATTCTCTATTCTACAAATTTATCAGTTTACTGATCAGTGTAGTGTAATGTACTCCCCATGCAATTATAGTGTACGAATTGATTTTTATATATTTACTAATAAGTTAATGTATAGAATTTTAGCATATATTTGTAGCAAATAATTTTCTAATAATTAATCTTATACTAATGTGGATTATGGTAACTGATATTATTATATTAGAATTACTGTAGACAGAAAACTTACTTGGAAAGAACATGTACATACACTTCGTAAAAGACTTATTCTGTGTTTTGTCATGGTGAACAAGCTAGAAAACAAACTTAGTACAGCAGTGAAACATACTATATCCAACTCTCTGTTCGAGTCTATTTTGATATATGAAATTAAAATATGGGGATTTTTCTTGGAATAAAAGGTATACTGAAAGGGACTATTTACCGTAATAACACAGCCTAGACAAATATTGACCCAGAAACGGGCAATGTACCAAACAATAAATATGATATTAACACATGAATATGATATTGCACTGTTCTATTAATTTTAAAAATTAAACATGTATCCGTTTTAGAATTCACATAGTTTTTTCAATAATTACATTACAATAAGAAAACACACTAAGGTTATATCACTTTGTTTTGTTTATACAGTACAACATTACACTTCACCCACTGCCGATCTAAGTGCAGTTGAGGGAATAGTGTAGAGAACAGGAATATTTAGGCAAACTGGATAAAATAACCTATAAGCTTTCACCTGGCGTATCTGTTGTAGCAACATTCCACAGTTATTGTATTCATATCTTCTACTGTAATGCATAGTTACTTCATTTTATAAGCTGCATTTTTATTTTTTTAAATAGGAGTCTGCCCTAAACCACCCAATAATTACTAATGAATAATTTTTTTTTAAATATATACATGCATGTATTTTTTTAATACGTGTTTGTCTGTTTTGTTTATTATATGACCTCAACGACAAGAGTAGCATAACTTAGTGAGATCTAGATGATGTATACTTAACAGTAATAAATAAATAAATAAATTCTTAATGAGATAGTAGTTTATGAAAATTCTTAGGTACCATCAACAAAATAATAATAGGCCCTAACGGCTTTACTGTAAGACATTTTGTATAAAAGGGTAACAAATATGACTAAAAGTCCTCTCTTAATACTAATCCAAATATTTAAAGCTGATAGTAATATATATATTAATCCAAAATTTTTCCTTTCACGAAACCAAGGGTTTATTATTTGAGCCTGTCGTAATTAAATGGACCATAACGGTACTTTTGGGTGGTGTTGTTTTTTTTTTTTTAAATAATGATGGCGTACAGAACAAAATAAATATTTAGGTATCCTTTTAAACCATCCATTTTATTAATATATTTATTTAATACTTAAGAAGATGCTCATGTAAACTAATTATTATGTAATATTACATTTTAGAAATATTATGTTGATTTCCTAAGCTTATTTGAGAACGATAGTCAAGTACAAAACATGATTGATTATATGTACTTTGTACAAAAGTACATATTTCAGGTAAGCCCTTTCTAATTTTGCAATGTTTTAAATTTGCAAACTACCATTTTCTAAGTAAATTAAATTCAAATATGGAAATGTAATAAAGGCCAGGACGCTACTCCACTTCCATTAGGTTTTATTTGTTTTAAAATGTCCTGCATACGGCCAGGAGAGCCAACCTCCCCTTGGGGCCATGTGCCGTTATTGTGGTATTTTGTTCTATTAAAATTCACGTATTTTTGTAATATTTGCTATATATTTTATAATGTATCAATAATTACGTTAAATATATTTTGTCGAAGAGAAAAATAACCATTAAGGGTTATTTTTTATATACACCTACAATGTTTTGGTAAATAAGGACTTATATATATATATATATATATATATATATATACATTTTATATCTGAACATAGTAACTAATCTATATTACTCCTTCTAACAAAGTTTCAGTGTGTATAAAACATTATCCCTTCAAAAATATAAAATGCATCTAATGTTTTTAATTACCTGGCCTTTATTACATTTCCATATTTGAATTTAATTTCCTTAGGAAATGGTACATTGCGAATTTCAATCAATGGAAAATAAAAAAGTCCAAACATGAAATATATTCTTTCGTATAATAATATGTATGGAAATATAAAACATATACATTAATTGATTATAGGATAAATCCACATTATTAGTTAAGTTAGTTGAAGCCCGCCTAGTGCCACCATGTATTAGTATTATGTTGTTTATTATTACAACTTTTGTTAGAACATTTATATATTTATATACAGTAAATTTAAAATAGCATTAATTTATATGTTACTGTGGATTTCACTGATAAGAATTTCTTAGTGAGGCTAATATTTGTAATTTCCATGTACAAATAAATAAAAATAACAGTATATATAAACATTCGTAACATAATATTATTAGAGGTACTATAACAGTATCCTTTTTCATTTAACTTCTTGACATGTTTGGTAGCTTAAATCATATTATTAGTCATTTTATACACTTTCTATATTGCTTATACAATCGAAATTAATAAGTGAAATGAGAAATAGCATTGTACAACATTTGTGATAGTTGTCGTTGAGGTTAGAACTAAACAGACCTTTATTAAACCTAACAATTTAATAAAAATATATAAATATAAGGAAATATTAATTTTTTTCACAAGTGGGTTAGTTCATTTCCTTCAACTTTTTCTAAACATTTAAAGTAACCTATAAGTTCAAAACAAACTTCTACAACACTAAATCATGAATATAAAACACTATTATATATTTCTTGTATATTTTTATCTACATATAATATTTTGTTCAGTAATATAAAATATTAAAAAAACTTTACGAAATTACCAAGAAGGTAAACTAAGTTCCATATAAATCTCATAGAATTGAATAAAGATTAGCGATTTTTATACTTCTTTATATTAAACTATACAGATATCCTGGACAAAAGAAATATATAATAATTACTTTCTTTAGATCTTTACAACCAAAGTAATTCTAAATTCACTAAATAATGGACGAGCTGAATGAACAGATTTGTTGTAAAATAGTGAAAGACGTTTTTTAACTATAAACAAAATTAATATAAATCATGAATATGAAGATAATTTGGTTTACTATCGAAATAATCTATATAATAATTTTCAATAACTCTTGCATTAAAGTTTTTTCTTTACACCATTTAATCAGTGGGAAACTATTATTAATACAATATTATGAAAAATTATTATCCTCTAGAGTAAAACAGTTTTAAAAATTAATTGCATCAACTGGTGAATGTTCGGTGTTCCCCACACTGACGAGTTCAATATACAAGTAACAAAATAAATAAACTAGGGTTGTAACACAATTAATAGTTATTTCTTTCAATTGTGTGTTTTTATTACAAATTAACAGTTTTATTATCCAAAAGTTATATCCCATTTTATGGGCGGCTATTTTATTTCTGATGGTCATTCTACGTACTATTGTTTCAATTGACTACTATCTTTCTAAACGCTGTCAACAAATCTCTCTTCAGCATGATTAAATAAATTAATAAAATCACAGTATCCTTTTCAACCAATTTAATCACGTGTTTGGAATCTTAAGGTGGTGCAATCAGTTTTTGGTGAGTTGATTATTTTCCAATTTTATAATCCAAATCAGTTAATGTACCTTCCCTTGAGACAGGAAAAGTACAACAAAGATTTTTAACCTCTACATTAGAACTTGTGAAGGGCAAAAGTGCTTGATTTTAAATCAAGCATAAAACAAAACCGTTCAAAGTACAAGTTTAATTTATTATAACTACGTTTGTTACACATAACTGAAGGGATATAAATGTTTTTATTTTTTTAAGTGTAAAAATATGTATAACTTTAAAGATAAAGAAATACCTCTTTTTAAACTTTAAAATTATAGGTTTTTTAAAATCATAGATATTTATTCACACAAATACATTTCTCAAACGTTTTGTTTCTCCATAACTCCGATTCGTTATATCCTTTCTTACATTAAAATTATTCTCGTTCAAGGTTTTACCACTCTGTAGGTTTTTAAAAACTCTACACATCTTCAACAACTTCTATGACATTAGATAATCTATTAATAGATTTACAATTGTTTTATGATCTGTTTATTGAAATGCATTAAATGTCTGAACATTTCACATTGTCAGTATTTTATTACCTTCATTTACTTTATTATTCTTGAGATTATATTATCTTTCGTCTATTTTCATTTCAAAATACGCTACCCTGAATGTTCTTTCATTAACTCTAAGATTTTGCAAATCTTAATACATTTCCGACTCCATTCACAAATACAGTTTGTATTGCTTTGTATTAATAATACGCTATATTTTCATTCTAAATGAAAATTATTATTATGTCAAGTAATCTACTGTAAATTAATTTATAAATACCAACTAAATCCTTGGAAAATTCATTTTTTAAAACAACATCACATTTCGACATTTATATCAGTTTCTTTGGAGAAACAGGAAAATGCCAAGACAACACTTTAAGAATATATACAAACAGTGAAGTTTCAACTTTTACTCTCCACAGACTACTGAGATCAAAGAAAAAAAACTAAAATTTAAAATTGTACGAAAAGAGTTGAAAAGATAAATGTATAAGAAGAATAACATATATATTTGGCTGAAACTGAAACCGCAGCTAGTTTACTTAATACATGAAACAACTAAAAAACAATCTTTGATGAAATACGAAGTATTATAAATTAATAATATGTTATAAACTATTTATCGAAATTAGTCAAATATTTGTTAATGTGTGTAAATGCTTGTTGTTAACTAAATTGTCCAAGGGTACTATGTTTTCTTTGATTTTTCTAATGCTGTTAAAGTAACTCACTTATCGATTAGGATTTTACCAAAATTAAATTAAATATTTATAATAATTTACCAGCTATATTTTAAGGAATTAAAGGGGTTTTGGATGGATTTAACTAAAACAATAAGTAAATGATTTTCAATTAAAATTTAAATAATCAAACTAGTAATTAACTTCAAATGAAATTACAAATCAAGAGGAAATTACTTCGAGAGGAATGCAAAAATATATAACTAAACTCTAGTGATGGAATTTTGAGTACGGCTTTGAAGTTGATTTAAAGTAGGAGCTGTACGTCTTGAGAAAGCACTACAGTAAATACATCAGTAAATCCGTCAGAGGTAATTTCATTACTTCGGATACAACCCTGAGGCGTGGCTGATCAAGAAAGACACTAATAGACACTAATCTCGAAATGGACAAATGGATAATGTATTTGTGATATCTGTCTCTATACTCATTAGGAAGAATAATATTTAACATTGTTAAGGTAAATATGCACTTTCATACCATCTCTGAAAATACGATTTCTTGTTGAAAAAGTGGTAAAATATGGTTATATCCCTTGAGGATGTTGATTGCATCCACGGAAAAGTCGTTTTTTTCTAAAAAAAAAACTCAAACACTACTTTTTATCTGATAGTTTAATACAATATTTCAAAGAATTGATACAAAATTTCCCCCATATTAAACAATAAAACATAAAATGATTAAAAATTACCAGTTTGATTCCAAATATTTTTTTTCAGGATTCAAAAACTAGACAAGTTACAGACATGCGGGTTTAATATAATATTTCAAATTGTAATTCACGTCTTTCTTGAAAATGTATTAAAATTGTTTGGATCGGTTTTTGAGGAAGTTCCATTTGTGTATGTTTTTTGCCCATAAAAATTTAAAAAAAGTTAAATTCAAAAAAGTGAAAATTGTCTGGAGATATTGGCTAAATCACATACATACCAAATTTCATAAAAGTTGCTCCATTCGTTTGGTCTCGAGTGAACTGCACATACACATAGTCAGATACACATGGACAGACACAACCATTTGTTTACGAAAAAAACTTTTTTGGGTTCAGGGGACTCTAAAATGGATTTTTTACCAACTTGTAAAATATTTTAATCACAATACTTTCTATATGCTGACGCATTTGGGAGAAAGTAGAAAAAAACAACTTTCAAAGAAAATCATTATTTATTAAACAGTGTTTCATCGTACATATTTATTTCAAAAAAGAATAAATAATTGGTTTTTCAATAAATTATTTTTCACCCCGAAAAATACGATTTTTATCATCACAATAAAACAGAATCTAACTTATCCAAATTGCCTATCAACTCAAAAAAAGTCGTATACTACGTTAATACCACCCATCTGACGTCACTTTGGTGGGATTGTGGGTAATTTGGATTTTATAGTTAATAATTGGTGTTAATAAAGATCGTATACTACGTTAATACCACCCACCTGCCGTCACTCCGGTGGGATTATGGGTAATTTGGATTTTGTAGTTAATAATTGGTGTTAATAAAGATCGTATAATACGTTAATACAACCCACCTGCCATCACTCCGGTGGGATTGTGGGTAATTTGGATTTTGTAGTTAATAATTGGTGTTAATAAAGATCGTATACTACGTTAATACAACCCACCTGCCGCTGCTCCGGTGGGATTATGGGTAATTTGGATTTTATAGTTAATAATTGGTGTTAATAAAGATCGTATAATACTGTACGTTAATACCACCCACCTGCCGTCACTCCGGTGGGATTATGGGTAATTTGGATTTTGTAGTTAATAATTGGTGTTAATAAAGATCGTATACAATGTTAATACAACCCACCTGCCGTCGCTCCGGTGGGATTGTGGGTAATTTGGATTTTGTAGTTAATAATTGGTGTTAATAAAGATCGTATACTACGTTAATACAACCCACCTGCCGCTGCTCCGGTGGGATTATGGGTAATTTGGATTTTATAGTTAATAATTGGTGTTAATAAAGATCGTATACTACGTTAATACCACCCACCTGCCGTCACTCCGGTGGGATTATGGGTAATTTGGATTTTGTAGTTAATAATTGGTGTTAATAAAGATCGTATAATACGTTAATACAACCCACCTGCCGCTGCTCCGGTGGGATTATGGGTAATTTGGATTTTGTAGTAAATAATTGGTGTTAATAAAAATTGTATAACTTGTTAATACCGCCCACCTGCCGTCGCTCTGGTGGAATTGTGGTTAATTTGGATTAAGAGAAGAATTGATTGTGACTCGTCTATCTAAAAAATATATGATAATGATGGTAAAGGGAAATATAATGCATTTATTTTATTTGCGAGTTGTAATATTTATAGTATCTTATAAATATAAAATCATAGTTAGCCATAAAGTTCAATATTGATGGTGTAGAATGCATGTACACACCCCCATAGGTATCTCTACAAACACAGGCTCATGTATACCGTAGACAAACACAACATGTATAATATAGGTTATCTCATAGAACAGAGTAAACTGGGTAAAGTAGAAGGACGTTTTTACAATATTATACTTACTCTAAGTATAGATTTAGAGGGTCATTTAATACGATTTAAAAAAATAATACTATCTCGGGCTTGGAGAACAAATGGTAATTTAACATTTTCATTTTTACAGTACCTGTAAGTTTTATGGCTTTATCCACTGTAAGTTTCATGTTAATCATACAATATTAAAGTGATCTTTGAAATTAAGAAACACAATTTATTATATTATATTTCTTATCGTTGGAGTAAAGTATATCTCTATAACAAGTTTACCTAATGTTTAAATTGTTCTTTAAAACATCAAGGTGCTAATTTACATATGCAATATTGTGCTAATCTTCCTTTACACTCATAATGTTATTTAAAGAGATAACAAATTAAAAAAGTAACACAGCAGTAAGTGCTTCAAGTGAGAATTTTTGTTCCAACATTTACTTCTTTTAATGTAATGTGATCTAAATAAGCCACTAGGCACTAATCTTGTTCCTTTAACCCTTTTTATGTGTTTTTTATAAATGCAGGTTCTTCGTTTTCAATGATATTTTAGGGTAATTTATTATGCGTTAAAAGAACTTCTTAAATATCTAGTTTATAATAATTTAGTTTCAGAACATCCCATTTTAGGTATTCAGATAAAAGAATAAAATACCTCGATAAATAAGAAAGAAAGTCTCTAACTTACCAAGGATCAATAACTGTTGAATGAAATTTAAAACTTCATAGGTCTTCTTAACAAAACTTTTGTCAGTTTCAAAAAGGATAAGTTGATACTTTTGATGGATGGTATAGGAAAGAAATAAACATTACTTTGTTATGAATATGAATCCCTCTTTGTCAATTAACTCAGTTTTTTATTTTTTTTTGAAAAATATATGTATACTAATGCTTTGGTAAATAACAAAAGTAGCAAAAGTACCAGTAGGCACAAATTTCTGAACAGTGAAAACTGTATATTTGCTATGAAATAAAGAAACATACAAAAAAGAATATAATTCAATAACATACCTAAAGCAATGTTCAAACAGCAGTTTAATGTATAAGAAAATCATATACAAATTAATTTTTGAACAGCAATAAATAATCATTTCTTAATAATGAAACTTTCTCTAAAGGTACTTACTCGTACCTTCTTACTGTCATGGTCCATGGAGGGATTTGGCCTCACCAAAAACTTGTCGTCGTCATCTCTCTTGGTTGACCACCTCTTTCTCTATTGTGTTGGTTTATATATGTCTTCGTGCTGTCCCACCATATTTTCTTGGGCCTCCCAATCAGCCTTTAAAAAGTCCCACACATCTATCTTCTCCTACAGTTTTATTGCCTTTCAGGGATTTAACACGTACAGAGATGATGTGGCTTTATCTACTATAAATTTCATGTTAAATTTATCATACGGTATTAAAGTGATCTAAAAGTGATATCAAAGTCATACTATATAAAATACCTGTAGCACGTTTTATGTAGTATTTAATTTACTGATATCTTTATAACGGTACAGCCCTTTTGAGTTTTCAATACACCATTGGTTTTAGAATAAAAAGGCAATGTTGAAAACTGCCTTTAGATATTTTGCATAAAATATAGTACACTATTGTCTTAAGATATTTTATATAGCAATTACCTATTTTAACTAAAGATAAATAGGTTTTGAAGAAATAAGTTAGCTTTTTATTAAAATAGTAATAAGTTTGTTAGTTTATTAATTGTTTAAATTATTTCTTAGAAAATGAATTAAACCAACTAAAAATGCAGATCATTAAAATATTTTAAATTTCCTTGCTATACTCATTCATTTGAGATTCCACTTCAACAGTAACTATGATTCTTAGTATAAAATCAAAACGTTATGTCAAACATTAGTATTCGACTGTCATAATTTGTCTCATCTGAAAATAAAATACTGAAAATACACGAAGAATCTTTTATTTAACTACTCAAGAATCATAAAAAAACACTGTCATATCTTTAAAATAATTTACTTATATAATACTCGTATTACACTATTATATTATTTTGTAACAAATATATTCGGCCTTTTAAATGTAATATAAATCTGGCTTGAATAGAATAAAAAATATGTTCTTTGGGTTATTTAGATATGTTTTAAGAATATTTATCATCTAAATAAACAAAAATGTAAATAGACGGGAGCCGGTATTATACTGGTTCCTACCAGCCGGGTCTTCCTGCTGAACACGGGAACAAAGAATGCCATCCCTGTTTGGCTCAATATGAGTGCATTCTTTGCAACTACTATAAATAAGGTTGTTGGTGAACAACAGTGAGACTAATTTTCACTTTAATTTCTTAGCACATATAGTTTATAGTTAGAATATTATGTTTCTTATTACTGTTAGATTTTATTTGTTGTTATGTGTATCGTTATTTCTTTGGATTATACATATATTACATGCACATCGTTGATTTCATTTGTTTTTTGTTTTTACTTATTTGTTAAATTGTCATAGTCTGTATAGTATTTAATATTGTTTATTTATTGCCGATTAATAGTATATTTATTTTACATATTTACGTATATTATTTATTTATTTATTTCCATTGTGTTAATATTTAGTGCTTTGAGGCTTATGTGTAGTTAGGAATGCTAGTCGTGATCCAGGAGAAAGTTTTAAACAATCAATCAATTAATTGATATTCACTCCAAAATAAAATAAACATTAGGACTACTGATATAAAAAAATTACATTTAAAAAAATGGTTTTTATATTACATAACAAATGTTATTTGGTTTTCTTTAACTATGTTTCCTTGGTGTTTGTTGATTTATTTATTTATTTTTGTTTTGTTTGTTAGTTACTATAAGATTACTCATATACTAAAGATATTTCATTATGATAAAATTAGTTGATCTCTAAAATAGCTGTATGCTAGAGAGATTAAAAAGACACTGCAATGTAATATTAATTTAAGAAATAATAAATGATTTTCAATTTGAAGACATACATGAACAAATATTATTTTAAAAACCGTTTAATTAAATTTACTCAATGATATTACTAGTGCTGGTATTACTCGTATTAACAATAACTGCATGATGTGTTATTTATATAGTTTTATGGCATGGGAATAATATATAAAACACCTTTATACTTTTATCTATATTACTTAAATGCAATTCCAGGAATGTAGAAGTTAACAGATGGATGGGGAACTACAGTGTCATGCCAGATAGTGGAGCTCTGCTATTCAAACTATGTTAGAAATGTTTCCATTTACACATCTCGGGCCAACACAATATAGTTTGGGCGTGTGAGGAAACTTTATGGTTGGTTCCTTTGTTTAATACTTAACAAAGTGTTCCAGTGACGTCATCTAGTACAATGAGTACACTGACAATGACAACTCAACGCCTGTTACTTTTACAATGTGATTCCTTTCCTACACTTTGATCACGTTTCTTTTGTTTTTACATTATTTTAAAATATGACATGATTTTCTTACATTGTTGTGAGTCAACAACATTTCAACAATGAGATATTTCACTTCATATACAAGGTGTCCCTGGACTATCTGAGGATCTTTTTAGGTATTGATTGTGGGTGAAAAACATGACATAATATCATATTTAAAAATTCAATTTAGTTCAAATTTGGTATACACATAATAAACCATTTTCTTACTAAAATAAGAAAAATTAAAATATTTTCAAAATGATTTTTGAAAATTTTGATCATTAATAACTTTTTAAAGGTTAAGAATAAAAACGATGTATGAGATCAGATGACAAATACCGATATTTGAGTATTTTTGTATTTAATCATTTATGCGTGAATGTGTGCCGTGACGCGTGAGTCAACCATAACAATACATCAGGGATCTATTCTGATTACTTTCATCTGAAATACTACAGTAAAGTGATTTGTGACATTATTGTAATGAAAATGCCTCTCTCAGGCAACAAGAAAAAATTTGCAGGTGATTTTCGTTGTTATTAAATTGAAAATTAATTTTAACTTTAAGTAGTGCCCTAAAAACTAGAATTTTTATAAAATTTATTTGTCATCCAAAGCAGGTGTAGACATAAAACAAGTAAAATTAAAAAAAAACCATTAGATTATAAATTTAAACTTAATAAATTAAATTTATTTTCACGTAAAAAACGATCAAAATGTCGTCCTCTCATTTGATTGCAAAGGAAAAACTATTGAAGTGACAGCAGGGAATTAATTTTTTATTTTTTATTTTTTTTTATTGTTCTAGTACCTTCAACAATTCTACCAACCTAGAATTTACAAAAATTCTATTTTTAGGCCACTACTTAATATTAAAATTAATTTTCATGAAAATCACCTGCAACTTTTGTCCTTGCCTGAGAGGGGCATTTTCATTACAATAATGTCACAAATCACTTAATTATATTTTTTGGGATGAAAGTAATCAGTATAGATCGCTGATGTATTATTGTGGTTGACCCGCGCGGCACGACACCCTGGCTGTACACATTTACGCGTCAATGATTAAATACAAAAATACTCAAATCTCAGTTGTTTGTCGTCTACAATTACTTTTTTCGATTGCAAATGAAATTCGCAAAAAAAAAAATATTTTAGTAATTCTTTAGTATTCCTAACCTGTTAAAAGTTATTTAGGATCAAAACTTTTTGACTATTTTATTTCAGTAAAGAAATCGGTTGATTAATGTGTATACCAAATTTGAACTGTATAGATAAAATAGTTTTAAAAATAAAAATAATTTGTAAAAATACAAAAAGAGGTTGTACGAGTACCAGATGTGATTTGGGATTTTTAAATACAATATTACGTCTTGTTTTGACCCATAATTAATACCTAAGAATAGCCTCAGAGAGTTCAGGAACACCCTGTATATTTACTGTACAATACATTTTACTTCGATGTTTGTATGAAATCAGCTATAAACAGCACAGAAATTAAAATAAAATTATGTTTAGTAAAGTTAAATAAGTAAGCTGTCAACTTTTCTGATATCGCATATTGTAATCAGGTTCATGCAATACTTAACCATGTGTTCCCAACTGACGATGGATCTTACCTCCAGACCTATTAAGAAATTGCACTGTTCACAAAAAACGATGGCATTTTCGAAATCATAACACAGTATTGAAAAAAAATCCTGTCAACAACTAATCATTTAATACAAACACACACATGACAGTACAGCAGTACGAATGTATGTGTTACCTGAATTCCAAACACATGTATACACTTACAGTAAATAAATTATCGTAACATTCCCATTGGTAGAAAGTATAAATCAATACCAATATGTGCATTAATAAATGAATGAAAAATACCTTTATCGAACTGTTAGTAACTACATGACAACCCAAATAAAACACAATTGTAGAAAGATGTAGTCTATAAAGTTTCAACTCAAAAACTCTATACAATTTTTAATTTCTATGGATAGTAATAAAAACTAGGTGGGTAATTTATAAGGTTACATGATTGTTTTAGTGATACTACTCGTTTCGTACCTTTGTTGTCCATTTTTAATACTTAATCTATTAAAGACAGCGTGCGTTCTACGTTGAAATTCTTAACAACTGTAAATATCTTTAATATTTTAGGGGTTCTATTATAACTAAAATAAGAATTTGTTTGGACCCTCCGAGCAAAGGAAATGCATTAATTCCTCAGGGGAACTTTAGGTAGTTCTGTGGCTTGAAGTATAATGAGTTTGTGTCATGAATGCATCTAAAACAGAAGCTATTCTAATTGAGTTTTGAGAATGTCTGTAGTTATGATGAAGCGTACAGTTGTGTGTGGAAAATCACACAAACAAGCTACAAAATATTTACTTGATATTATTTTTGTTCGTACAAGGAACTTAGACTTTACAATTTTCTACTACAAGTAAATGAATACAAATAAATATGATCAACTAAGTTGACATGTTACTCATATTTACTTTATAATGTTGTATTTCAAATTTTAATTTGTAATTAAAATTGTATACCCTTTGTACTATATAATTTATAAATTTGTGTGGTTTTGTATAAGTAAATTCATCTAAATTTGAATGGTAACCAAACAATTAAATATAAACATAATTAAAAGTTGTATCGTATCAATAGGTTTATTATTTTCAAACTAATTTTAAGGTTAAATTGTGTATTTATATTTTTAGATCCTCCTCGTATTTTTCAATGTTTTCCATGATAATAAAGTAAGAGTGACTTTACGTGTTTAGTGATAAAATATAAATTATGATAATCTAGATCCTTAAATAATCCATTTATTTTTAATTTTGTCAGAGAACTTCCAAAGTCTAGCAATTTGCAATCCTAATCGACATGCAATTATATATTTTAATTAGTAAATTTTTTGATAACTTATATCGGCTATACAAGAGCGCTAATTAAACGATACAATAGTGTTTGAACTGATTCAAAAATGTTTAAGAGAGTATATAAACATAATATGAAAATGACATTATGGTAGAGGATTACAATAATGAAGAATGTGTTCCTTTTGAAACTAGATATACTGTTTGTTCCTTACACCGTATTTCCGTAATCCAAAAGAAAGACATATAAATCACACTGAATCTATATACAAACATTGTTTGTTTACGTTTAAATTTTTTGAATTTTCTGGATAAATATTTTTTGTTCTTTGAAATATATTTATAACACGAATTGAATGCACATTAAAATGATTTGTATTTTGTAATTTGAAATTTAAAATCCACAATAATTCGATTGGATTTGATAATGTTCATTTTTTTATGAACCACGATATAATGAATAAAAATAAATACAGTGTTATGTGCTGTCCAGAATTTTTTTAGTACTCATTTCATAAAAATGCCATGTACATTGTACATCCCTGTATATGGGCTCTTTTAATTACTAGAAAAAGGTTTTGAGCTAGTATAATCTGAAATAGTTTGCTAAAATTATAAGGCGTTTTGGCTGCTCTTAATTACCTTAATAATCTACAAATGTCTAATGGCTTCTTTGTGATGATGTATGAGTCGCAATATGTTAATAATATTCATGAAAATCTAAAAAAAGTAGAACACCAGAACCCGTTAATTAGCTAATGCTCTTTCAAGTAAGTCTGAGGACGGTATCCTCACGAAATATCCCAGGCTTTAAACATTAGCCTTAGAACATATTTTGCAGTAAAACAATAAGTTTATCATATATTAGTGGTGAAATATTTCAACCAAGCTCTTCCCTAATTATAATGTGAGAATATCTAGTACTTGCATGTTTACATATAACTGTTATTTCATCATAATAATATAATTTAAATTGTTGTTAAACAGGGTTTTTGTGTACGATAGTTAATTACTGTAGTTCAAATTAACAAAAATATATGTAACATATGGGATTTAAAACAAATTTTGAACAATAAAAATTACATTACAATAGTGCATAATTTTACACGGCATGACCAACTAATTAACATTTTTGTAAAGAGTATTATTTTTATCATTAAAATACAATTTAAAACATTAAATTTTAATTATTTATCAAAATATTATTATTAATTTTAATTATGTTATGTTTATGAAAGAATGGTTTAAAACTGTTTACAGTTGAAAAGCAAAGCTAAAATGCTTAAAGAGAGTTGAATTATGTAACAATACTGATCGTAATACTTTTTTAACAATGGTTAAAGTGTCGTCTAAAATATACAAAGTAATATTTATCAGCCCTATTACTCTACAATTTCCTATTATTCATGGACTTTCGTGTTTTTTTATATTAGTCTATTTGTTTTTATTAATTATAATTTTAAATGTTCTTAAAGAAAATTACCAATGTTTTATATCAACAGTATATTCGTTGTATCTGTGAACATAACTTTTATTGTTTTTTTTTTTCAATAACTGACGAATATGTCTTTGTTAAATGTATTCAATTACTGAAATATTCATATGCATTGAATAATTAATGTACCTTAACCGAGTGATCCGGAATAATTCTGCATCAATCCCTTAGATATGTAAACTAGCCACCCCCTAGAGAGGTCAGGTTTGAGTAACTGGTGGCGATGACAGCACCAGTTCTATGTACAAGCGACAATAGTTCATTAGTAGATTTCATTGGATGGATATGAATATTTCATTTGAGCCTTTAAAAGAAGAGGGAATGAGGGGAGGTAAGGAAATGGCATCAATAAGGTTACCATGCTTTTCAGTGGTATTGACCATTCCACCATCCATAAACTATCCCATGTGAAATCACATTTTTTTCACAGAACATAAAAACATACATGCAATTTAATTTATAATTGTTTGCAAAATAACGTAGACGTAACAGGAGTAGAAATATAAAATAAATGAAACTAAATTCAACACATTTTGTTCCGATCGGTGTATTGACCCACCCACCCATACACGCGCAATGTTATTGAACCACCCACCATCTATACAATTATAATAGTATTGACCCATTCACAACTCCTACGTGAAAGTGCTATTAACCACCCACCCACCCACCTACACACATACAGTGCTAATAAAAAATAGTGAGTTCACGTCATTGATGTAAAAGAAAAAGTGATGTTCTTTTAATACACAAATATTTTCATTAAATTTAATTTTTTTTAAAATTTTTTTTAGAAGATATGAGGATCAGTAAAACACATTGATTGCTTTCATATACTGTAATTAAACCTAAACATAAAGACCTATGTTTATGTACTACAGTACTTAATTCAGATGGTGATCATTTTTGGAAACCAACCACAAGTACTTGTTCAATCAAGTACTTATACGAGGTACTATGCAATACAATATAACATTATAACAGTTCACTGTAACAGTTTTTATAATAAATGATGATTTAATATTATGGAACTAGCTGTACCCACCCGCTTCGCCGGTCATAATATTGAGTTTTGATTGTATCATTGAAATATGCAGCAACCTTTCAGTTTACACAGTATCCAATTTACAACAGCTGATGTTTTGTGTAGTTTACTACTGTACTCAATTAATTATTTTTAATTTTGAAAGTTTTGCCTACCACAATTTTATTCTATTTGTTTTTATTTAACAGCTGATAATCAAATAAATCAATCAATTAATATAGCTTCACAAAAAATCAAAACATAAAAATATAAACAGTTAAAAAAATTAACACATGGTTTAATTTAATCTTGACATATTTAAAACCCACAGCTAATATTCTTTTTATATTTGACTTATTATACCTTCATGCATCCTGCTATTTGATTAACATTGAAACTTTAGAAGTCCAAGGGTCCTGAGGGATTAGTCCTGAGGGATTAAAGAAACGGGAATAGGACAGAAACCTTCCCTGGGGTATATAGAACAACTTCCCCAAGTTTCATGGTGATCGGCTGGACTGTTTGGTAGCGCATAAAGGACAGACAAACATACATTTGATTTTATAGATATATTATGGAATAAAGACTAAATATAATTTACAAAAATTCCTTACGTTTCGAAAAATGCCCTCAAAATACTATCCTATATATTAAAACAATCTGGTTATTTAGTTCACTCACTTTCTGAACTTATTACTTGACTGATTTCGATGAATTTTTTTATTCAACAGAAAATTAAGATTTCTAAGTCGTAATGGAGCTAGATCTTTTAAATTTCCATCGGTTTTTGTCCTACATGGCATCAAATTTAGAATGTTATTTCTATGGAGATTAATTTTAATTAACCAGCTGGTGGCATAAACTATGTTAAATTTGTTTGTTAGGCTAAACATAGAGAGCAGCACAGTAAAATACCAAGTTAAGTATAAAAGAACGAATACATGTATGTTATCATCAGCCGTTAAATAAAACGAAAACATTTTAAATAGGCTTAGTAATAACATTGGTTGTTTATAATTATTATACTATAAATAGAGTGCAGTGAGTGAGCTACTGTTAATGAATTTCAATAATATGATTTTACTTAATTCACTTTAATTACTAATATTTGAAGTCAAAAGTTACATGCCGAAGCCGAAGGCTGTATGGCAACCCGACGATGGGGTTAGCACGTGAAGCGTGCAGGGGTTTCCCCTAGTACTCTTTTATATTAATATGTATTGTATTCACTATGATTTACTTTATAACGCGTTTAATGAGATTTAAAGGTCACCACTAGTACATTATATTGCTCTTTGAGGCGAGCAAAATAGATAAATAAATCCTTTTTAACTAAAGAATAAACTAAATAATCAACTCCCAACGCAGCAGTTATAACTGCTGTATCCAATCATAGCTTAACATTTTCTATAAAATTTTTATTGTGTAAAAGCTTTTATATCTAAAACGTGCTTCCCATCCTCAGGTAGGCTAAATACGTTTACAGATTTTTTAAATAAAAATGTTCACCTCTAAAATTTTTATGCTTCAAGGCTTAAATGTAAAAAACGTTAAACGAAATGTTTAAAAAGAAACATTTATTTTTTTATGTTTTGTTAAAAACATTGCTTTTTTAAACTACGAAGTGTATATTCAAATTTCAATAAAAACCAATAAATCTTTTTGGACCAATAATAATAATTTATAATTTGATTATATTTAAGTAACAAATATCAACTTGTTTTCAACTTCACTACGAAGTTTATATCCATCTTTTTCAATTAAGAAAAAAATTATAAATATCACTGATTAAATGTTAAAATAACTAAACTCTGCAATAGTTCAGTTTTTTATTTGTAAATATTAAAATAGCTCAAGTTTATACCAAGGTAATTGTAATGTAAAACATAATTATTGTCAAATAATAGCAATGATAGATATCAGAAAAGGGATTTAATCTAAATTACGTTGTAATCTAAGGACGGATTGTGTCATAAAACAAAATCTAAGCGGAAAAAATTACAAACGAGGAAATTTAGACATACTTCAGCTATTCTCTTACTTTAAACCAATCACATGAAGGGATAACTTACTAAAGAATTTTTCATATATGTTCAGATTTTTAGTTGAAAGTATGTAAGCTTCGTTTTGATTCCCTAATAAACAATCCGAAGACAGTAAAAACATAAATTGAATATTCTGGTGATTACAAAAATACTATATTGTAGACTTTTACATTTTAAAAAGGATAACTAATTAAACATGGCGTATATTTAATTAGTTTTATTAATAAATAATAAATGGCTAATTTGAATTTAATAAGCATAGTTTAAGTGTAAAAAATTCACTTGCAGTGTTTGACCAGTTGAGTTAGAATTTGCTAAAAATAAATATAATGTATCCTAATTCTTATCTTTACCATTATTGTTTTTGTCAGAAGATGGTCTATAGACACATCATCCACAATATATAAAAATTTGTGGATGATGTGTCTATAGACCAATTAAGAAATACTAATTAAGTTTGTGGCAGTATTTTGTATATCGCTCGATTTAACTTCTACCAGCAACCTCCTGGCCATGACATATATTATGAGACTTTCTGGTAGCGTCTTTAAAAATAACGTTTACTAATAATAGACCTATTTAAGTCCAATGGAAAGGACGCGTATTAGAATATATATATGTTAAGGTCTTTTTCAAAGGATTTATACTAACAGATAAACTACCTTTTGGAACTGTATGTTCTAGAAACTTTGTACTACAACAGTTCTTATTCAATTGAACCTGTGTAAACTCATCATATAATGTTATTTAAAAGAAAACCCTTTTATGTTCAAATCATCTTGAGTATTAAAAATAAACTAAAATGTTCTATTTAACAAATAATATAGAAACTAGTTTTTTATAACAATGTATAGAGTTATGAATTAAAATGTTATACCTCTATGTCTCAATGGATTTGTAGTATGAGCTAGTTCAAAGAGTTATTAATGAAAAAGGATTTATAAATTTATATTTTTATGACTACCAAAGGACTACCAAAGGAGAAGAATATATTGTCCTGTAAACATGGTACAGATAAGAATTAGAATACATTATATCCATTTTTAGCATTTTCTTCGTAAATAAATTCATAGGGAATACCTTTAAGAGGTTTTTACATAATATGATGTTAACTTTTGTAATGTTTACAGTGCCCTTAATGTTTCATTTATATTAAGTTTTTTTAAAAGCGTGAATCTGATTTTTAACTAAATATCTAGTGTTTTTGACCGTAACAAATATGCATGAATAAGCATAAGAATGAATATGGATTAAATGAGTGAAATAATATTAACAAATGAAGAATTATAAAGTGCATACATTTATAGTATAGGAGCTAGCAACGTTTTCGTGAGAGAATTTTAGAACAGTTGGTTTTTTTATATGCTGTCTCTCTTGCTCTTTCGGTTAGAGTCCGGGCTACCTGGCTGGCGGTAGTGGTTGCGTTTATTAGTGCGCATCTTATCTGCACAGGTAAAAATCTTTAACTTTAAAAGAATTTTTTTAAATGTAATTTTTAATTTTTTGCCTTTAGGTAGATCCACCAGACATAAATTTTTTATTGCCAGGCATTTTTGTTGTTGTTAATTATGTGCCATACGCAATTTTTTATTTTTTTTTAAATAAAAAATTCAAAGTATTTTAGAATGTCTGTAATTTTTATATTACGTTCTTTAAACATATAATAATCTAAAATTAATTAGCCAGGTGTTAATTCGATTGTTAAGTATTAAATATAAATAAAAAAGTAATGAAAAGTATTGCAGTATGATGCTTGTGGTTAGAGAGAGACAGTGTAAAGTGCAAGAGAGATAGAAAGCGACGGCAGCGCATCGGCAAATGGACAATATGGCGTCAGTATAAAGTCACATGTTTGTTGTGTTTACGTTATTTTGTAATGTTTGTTTATTAATTTCGCCAAAGCGCTGCCGTCGCTTTCTATCTCACTTGCACTTTACACTGTCTATCTCTAACCACAAGCATCATACTGCAATAATTTTCATTACATTTTTATTTATATTTAATACTTAACAATCGAATTAACACCTGGCTAATTAATTTTAGATTATTATATGTTTAAAGAACGTAATATAAAAATTACAGACATTCTAAAATACTTTGAATTTTTTATTTAAAAAAAAATAAAAAATTGCGTATGGCACATAATTAACAACAACAAAAATGCCTGGCAAAAAAAATTTATGTCTGGTGGATCTACCTAAAGGCAAAAAATTAAAAATTACATTTAAAAAAATTCTTTTAAAGTTAAAGATTTTTACCTGTGCAGGTAAGATGCGCACTAATAAACGCAACCACTACCGCCAGCCAGGTAGCCCGAACTATAACCGAAAGAGCAAGAGAGACAGTATAATCAAAAAACCAACTGTTCTAAAATTATTGTTTTTCAAACGTTGCTAGCTCCCGTACTATTAGAAAATACTTGTAATTTATTGTTCTAATTAAACATCTGTTTTATCTGAACAGATTTTAAAATAGCATATATTCATGTAAATAGTTCCTGATGATATCAAGTTTAACTTAAAATCAGCTGTGAGTGAAATACTGGCCATTGTTGTTTCAGGGCAAATACCAAGCCTGAACAAAGACGTGGCATTTGTCATTCTCTACCTCAAAACCCTTATCACTGATATAAGCAAACATTAGACCATTGTTAGATAATATTTATACGGCTGTTTAAGTTCTTAAATGGGATTATACATGACTGTTCCTGCGTAGTTTGAAAACTCTCATTTTCCTTATAACCAACTTAAAAACGTACTAACAAAAACAATTAGAAACTTAAATATATATCTTCTAGCACCGTACATTATGTTAGTATCAAATATTTAAAGCTATATTTAAATTTAATAATTTAAAAAGTATAAGTATTTTAATTGTAATTGTTAACAAGCATACAAAGATGTCCCACTAATTTATATGTTTACATTAAAAATAATTTAACTTTACGATATTTATCTACATATTTAATAAAGTATCATAGAATACACTTTGAATAATAACTATCAACTCCAATAAAATATTGATTTGACACAGAATCTTAGTGAGTGATATGTAAATTTATATGTTGAATAATAAGTGTATATTTTATGAATTTACTAATAAATAATTTACAAATACTTCAATGTATATAAGTATGTAGTAAATACCTTGATGTTTTGAACTATTGTTTCGTAAAATAATCAATCATTAAATTGAGATAAAGAAAATTTAAATCATAATAATTACCTCCAAATACTCATTTTTTAAAAATATTTATATGGCTATAAAAAGGGTGGATGTTATTAGCCTGTAATATTTTCTCAATGTCTATAAAATCTTATTAATGTATAAAATTTTTCAAAAAAAAAAATATAGCTTAGTGATTTTAAATATAAACCACGTTCTTAGAATTATCATTCTTACAATTTAAAACTCACTACATAGTGCAAAAATTCAAATCAAATATATAAAATAACGATTTAAAATTGATTATCTAACAATTAAATTTTGATGAATGTTAATATGAGGGCTTGAGTCCTTCCACTGTTTTATGTCAACCCTCGTGACAAACCCATAAACCTCCAGCACTACCCTAAATATTTCGTAATTTTTTTGTTCCTTTATTATTATTGTATATAATTTAGAATATGCAAATTCCAATTAATCAACTATACAGATTTAATTTACTCAAATACAGTGAATTAATAATAACCATATTTTCTGCACCAGTGGCGTAGTGCTGTAACCCAGCTACTTGGGATAAAGTTTTTTTTTTTTTCAGATTGTGGGCTGTAGGTTCTTTACTCGGGCCCTTAGCAACTAAGTCCAATCCATCAAGCCATTTAAGACCTGCCTCACATATTCTATTTATGCTAGCTAATTCATCCGTAAAACAGCGCAAGGGGCACTCTGAAACTATGTGATCTCTTGCTTGGATATACTCCCCGCAATCTTATGACTCATCTATTGATCCCTTAGCTACTTGGGATAAAGTGTTTTTTTCAGATTGTGGGCCGTAGGTTCTTTACTCGGGCCCCTTAGCAACTAAATCCAATCCATCAAGCCATTTAAGACCTGCCTCACATATTCTATTTATGCTAGATAATTCATCCGTAAAACAGCGCAAGGGGCACTCTTAAACTATGTGATCCATTGTTTGGATAGACTCCCCGCAATCTCATGGCTGATCAATTAATTGATCCCTTAGCTACTTGAGATAAAGTGTGTCGGTCATAGGTTCTTTACTCGTGCCCCTTAGCACTGAGATGGCGTTCGCTTATACCCCAGGTGTCTGTTTTGGGTCGTTAGTCAGAGTAAAGATTCATTTCACTTAAGATGATACACATGTCAAATGTGTATAAAACGTAATATATCTAAAGCATGTAGTATATGCTTACAGGAAGTCACAGCAGGTTTTTATGATATCAAACTATCAATAATGAGTGTACTTAATGGGTCACGGTTGACTGAAAATAAACATCAGTTATATTTGTACTCCATGCATTAATTTGTTTAGTTTAAAGTTAAACTCTACCTTATTAGACTAGTAAAGCAATTTCTTATATAATGTACTTTTATAAATAATATCATAGCTGAACTGATAACATACAGAAAGACATCGTTGTATACATTAAAAATGAAACTAAAAATTACCAAACGTTGGGAGCTATTTAAAATAATTACGAAAAATTCTTATTTATTGGCTCATTTTGTAGTGTATTCAGATATTTTACTAGTGAATTGATGTTATTCTATACTCGTAAACTGTGGTTAGAAAATGACAACATTTATTCCTTTGTTTCTATCTTTGAAGAGCTCGGAAGAGTTTTATTCATACTTGCCTACCTAAATTGATCATTCATAACCGAAATGAGAGTTCTGTTAACAGATATGATTCATAATCCTTGGTTCGACTGCAATCAAAATATAACTAAAACTGGTGACATATAAATTAAATCCGTTATTTTTGTCTTTTAAGAATTGAAAATTTTTCAATTTCTTGGTTCAATTACATTGGTTTCTCAATGTGGATTTCCATCCCACATTTCCTTTTTGTTAGTTGGTTTCTAATAAAAATTTAGATCTGGGGTTTTAACTAAAACTGTTGACATATAAATTAAATCCATTATTTTTTCTTTTAAGAATTGAAAATTCTAACCTTACGGTTTCTCAATGTGGATTTCCATCCCACATTTCCTTTTTTTTAGTTGGTTTCTAATAAAAATCTGGGTGTAAATACTCAAAAAATGACATTTTTTATAAAAACCCAACTACCGTAACCTTCAATGAAAAAAGAAAAAATCAAGAGAGATAGACCAACCAGTTATTTTTTATAGATGTAATTTCTGGATCAATATTTACACATTACATACAGAAAATGTAACATATGGAATAGTGACAGTATCTCGAATACTTTTTGAAGAGTTTAACATTATTTACTTGTTTGGAATGACAAGGCATATTCCAGTTTTAGAATCAGAGTTGTTTAGTTTAACAATACACGTTGTTTGTTTATTAATTGGCGATGTCGTTCCACAAACCAATTTGGAATTGGGGTTATGTTTATGTCTGAATAGTAAAAAAGTAACACATTTACCCTTTAGCTATAAAATAGCATTTAAATTAATCAGTAATTACTTACACAAAAGGAAAAAAGAAAAATGCACAAATAACTCAAACTTATAGATTACTAGTTATATAACTGCACAGTAGGAAAATTAGGAAAGGAAAACAAGCTTATAATTCAACCAAAACAACCTTTACACCATTTGATTGATTACGAAAATCCGCAGGTGTTACATTTTTTTTTCGCGTGTGGGAAGTAGGTTAACATTTTTACACATGAGTGAATCAGTAGGTAATTAAATACACATTTGTAAAAATTAAATGAACTATGTTCAGAAAATAAATTACTTATGTTTGTTAATTTCTCTTCTTATTTTGGATTTTTTTAAGCTTTTCCTTTTTGGAAATGATATTACTTGTAAAAGAGAAACTTCAATATTCTAATAATTAAAATTTTTATTGAATGAGGCCTTTCGTTGTCTAAGACAACACTACAGATATACTTCTATTTGGCTTTGTTTACTTATATCAACATATGTTTTACAAGAGTAAAACTAAACATACTGTTCTTATACATATAGCAGAACATGCGTACAATGGAATCACTATTAACAGAGACTATCGTGGTTTTAGAGAACCAGGATTGTAAGGGATCTTAGATAATGTTTTCATGATAGTTTGGCTGTATCACTTATCCATTATACCTGGCCTAGGACTAGCGACCATGGCTAGGGGGTTAAAGCGCTTTTACGGGCCCAACGCTCCCCCCACCAGATGAGCAGGATTCTGACCACCTCAGCCACAATCTGTAAGACTTGTAAGGCCTGGAGACACGCTTTAAGAAGTCATTTAGAGAATTTCTTCCATTCCAAGATCTTTAAGGAACGTATACAAAGACTTCGCTGGAAGGCCACGTGCTCCAACCTCTACTGCACAAAAATGACATTTGTAGCCATTTTGCCTTGCTGATGAGCATAGCGAAGCATAGCGAAGCATATTTATTCAGTTTATACTTATGCTGGGATGGGCTATTGGTGTCCCAAGGAACAGTCAACGAAACCATCAAAACCGATTTTAGTCCAGTCGACACTGCTGTCAAATCAGGACACAATGAAGTAACTGATACTTCTCGTGAGAATTCATAGTGGAGGTTTCCAGCATCTGTGAGAACATTTAAATGATCACTCATCTTCATTATAGATGGCAATACCTTCATATCAGATTTAAAGGCTTTTCCCTCACTCTTGATGAATAGAATATTGGCATTAGCCTTCTTAGATTGCCTGGCCCTAGCAATCCCTAAGCTGACTGCCTTTCTGATGTCATGACGCCAGATTTAACGTCCATCCTGCAGTGCCACTGGACATCCAGCCAAAATATGCAGAGCAGTTGAAGGACCTCTTGAACACAGTGGGCAGTTGTTACCCTCCTGAGATTGCTTGGATCAGGTAATGTGCTATGAAGAGCATTTACATAGAACTTTAATGACTCAGGAGTCCACTCCTTGGGGGTATACACGTTTCTCTCAGCATAACCTAGTCATGCTGTATAGCCAATTCTTTAGCAAGAACAACTGCCTTCATTTCTTCTTCTTCATCTATTAAGGCTCTCATCTTTCCCGCCTCCGTCTTATTCCTTAACCGTTTCCAGCCTAATCCTTCTCTGTGCTGACTGATACCCCGCATAAACCTGTCCTTAAATGTGACCTGTTCCTGTAAAGGTCACAGATCCATTCGGGATACTGAAGTTGCCTCACGTACAACTGCGTCTTCAGAGGATGACAAAATGCAACTTCTAGTCCCCAAAAACTGTCTTGTCAGTGTGTCAATCTTCTAAAATCTTCTGCTGTATATGCTTGATGGAATTGTTTTGGTTGTAAAGAGAAAGTAATTTTTTAATACATTCCAAAAATTTTAATTTTTAACAATAGCGCTTTCGCCGGTTAAATAAATAAAATAATTAAATAAATAAATTGAATAGGCCTTAGACAACAAAAGGCCTCATTCAATAAAAATTTTAATTATTAGAATATTGAAGTTTCTCTTTTACAAGTAATATCATTTCCAAAAAGAAGAAACT
The DNA here is from genome assembly GCA_035578905.1 of Stictocephala bisonia. NCBI lineage: Eukaryota > Metazoa > Arthropoda > Insecta > Hemiptera > Membracidae > Stictocephala > Stictocephala bisonia. The sequence continues at coordinate 91,267 of JAQJVL010002266.1, forward strand.
TAAAAAAAATTCCATAATAAGAAGAGAAATAATCAACTGAAGATGCCTTAACCGGCGAAAGCGCTATTGTTAAAAATTAAAATTTGTGGAATTTATTAAAAAATGACTTTCTCTTTCATTTTTCTTCTTTCTTTTCTTCATTCTTAAATCTTCTTCAAGTCAAAACTATTTATGGTTCTCAAATAAATTATCATTCTCAAATTAATTTAACTACATAATTTATAATTCAGCTGATAAATTAATATTAGATGAACTAAATTCATATGATTTGTTAAATAACACAAAGATGGCAGCAGTAGTAAAAAAATATATTAAACACAAATAGTAAAAACATTCAGTTTTAACTTATTATTTGTTTCAAATGATAAAATACCTTATATTCTATTCATAATACAGTATACTTAACAAAATATAATAATAAATAAACTCTAAATAACATTTTACTAAGTTCAACAAGCAAATATTATTTTAGGTTCTCGTCAACATTTAGTAGCGTGTTTAAATAGACTTCGGTTTTTAATAACCTTTGAAGTAAACGCCAACATACCCTTTTATGGGGGATATGAATATTCTTGAATACTAGACACCCACAGCTGATAGGAAGAGCAGCTTTGGATGTCGAATTTTAAGAATATTCATATCCAAACAAACTAAACACATATTATAAGAATAAAAAATTAATTAAACATTTTACCTAAAGCTCTTATAGTTTAATAATTTCGTTAACATATGATATATTTTCCTTTTAAACAACTGGTTTTTATCATTTCTTTCTCATATGTTTTTACTGTACTTTGGGATGACATTTGTAATGCTATTGTAGTAATTATTTTATAGGTTAACAAGTGTGAAATACTAGAGATTAAAGAATGTGTGGAGTTTTTGACTTTATTAATAATTAAAGTACATCCTTACAAAGAATACTATTAGACCACAAGCTTACGCCACAGAAATTCCCTCCATTGAGAAATGTAAGTTATTTCATTACCATAGTTGACAGTTAGACAATTAATTATAGACAGGATATAACTGGAAAGGAATACTCACAATAAACAAGGCCCGTATCTACACTCCCTGGATCCGCTGCTCGGCTACATAATCATATCTTACCTTACAACATCTAAGTGAACTCTACGTAACCTAAGCTTACCTAACTTAACCTTATATAATAATAATCTTTATTGCCAGCATTACCAAAATATGCAATGGTACAAAGATAAACTAGGAAATTAAGCTAATCACTTTCACATACAATTATGAAACAAGCAAGTCAGTCTACTTATATATAAAACAGGTTCAACGCTGCTCTCATATAACCTACACTAATATATTATATATCCAGTTAGCTTTAAAAAAATTAATATATATTTATTGTACGAATAATATTAAAGAGTAGTGGCCCTTTAAAAACCGATTGTTTTTCACCTAGGGCACTCCCCTACTACCAGCACTGAACACAAAGACACATGTCGGTAGCTGTAAATATATTCTGTCATCTTTGGTCGATCAAACAAGATGCGATGTGACAAAACTGATAACTTCATACCATGGTTTAGTTTCACACTGTAAAAATTATTGTTTTGGACAGTAAAACTAAACAAATATATTTTTTTGTGTATGAAAAGAAATATGTAAATAACATCAAATATATAAATTTTAAAATGAGAAAATATTTAGGCAATCATTTACAATTAAATAATTGTGTTTTTAACAATGCTTTGAGAACTCATAAGATATTTCTAATCATCGCAGTCTTTTTAATATAGTATAGGGATAAGCAGGGTAAGATTAGAAAGGAAATCGGCCTCTCATTAAAAAACATATTTTACAATGTAAATTCATTGTTTGAAATTATATTTAAATGAGAAAAAGTAATAACTCCTCCTCAACATTTTTATTGTTTATAAGGATTTAAATAATAAGTTTTGATCGGACATCCTCAATTACTTTGGTTAGGATCAACACTTGTTTACGCTAGTCAAACTTACATAACCAAAAATTAATATGATTTCTTCACATCTCGTAGATTTTATATATCCATTTTGAAATGAAATACATTGCCATATATTATTAAGATCAATAAACCCTTTCATTGTTAAAACTGTTCATAAAACTATCTCTTTAAGTTGATGTCAGTATAATTAATATAGTATATTATTTCAGTCAACAGCTGTCCCTGAAAATATTATAGTGTATTCTTTTCAATGGCTGTCCCTGAAAAGACTATTTGAGAACCAGAAAAACAGAGACCCTGAAAAAATGAGAGTATCAATTTTAGTATTCATATTTTCTATGATATTTTATTCAATGTTTCATCTTAGAGAGTTACAACAAATTAACTCTCTGATATGTTGAAATATTTGGACCATATAGAGACCAGTGGTCAATATGTAGGGCGTGTATTTCAGGTACGTCCCTGTTGTTAGAGCTAACAACGTCTGCCAGTGTACCTTAAACACACACGGTCTGTCCCAGTAATGAGCTTTCCCTCTTGATCTAATTTTAAGATCAATTCTCACTTAAGTAATTTGAATAACTATCCTATTTCATTTGCTTTTATTTATCATCCGATGACTATTGAATAAAATAACTTTATTGGATTACCATAGAAACCATATATGGAGCCCTACAAACAATGATTAAAACATTACTGGTAAATACATAACTTCCTAAAGTCTCGTAACAATTTAATGAATGGTGTAGTAATGCATAGTGGCCAACCAAACAAGAAATGGAGAGACATTCACTATTTTTTATTTATTTTGTATGTGTGTGTATCCTTTATGGATTACTAAACCACACAACGGACCACCATAAAACTTTAGAAATTGTACAGTTCACTCCCGGGAAGGTTTCTAGCATGATTTCATTCACTTCCAACTTAAAGGCTCTACCCCAGTGGTCTTTAAAGTTTCAATGATAATATAATTGAGTCATTTTATTTATTTTACACCATCAGCTGTTAGACAAAACAACAAAAAAGTAATAAAATGAACAGTTTTGAAATAGCCTTCGTAATACTTAATAACATTTAGCATTTTAAATAAATTAAAACATTATTTATTTTGTTAATCCCTTAGCAAGGCACGGGTAAACCAAGGCTCCTATATAACAGTTGAGGCCTCCCTATGACGTAACTGCTATCTGCGCGATACAGATGCGTACTTGTTTGAGTCCACCTCTTGTATAAACCTTGCGGGTAAACGGCAAGTACTGTTTATATAAAACATCCTCTGAATAGAAACTTACTCCATATAATTCACAAAGGTTCTACAATCTTGTGTGTCTAATCTGTTCAGAGTAAGAAATCTTGTAATAAAACCACATACGTTATATGCACACAACTGTGGGCAGTAACATAGAAAATAAAACAACTAAGAGTATATGGATATTGTAGTTATTCAAAGCCATAACAGAGATCCAGAATGCTGTGTCGCTCTAATATCGTTTTAGAAGCACTATTATCCAACAGATTTACAACAAAACAATTGGGATGACTTACTAATTTTTTTATGAAAATCTTTAATAAGTTTTGTAATTTCTAATTTGACGACAGTTGAAATTTTGTAATATTATGGATAATTCTTATTAATACATACCATTAAAGCGAATTCTATTTCACAAGAAGACTATTTCACAATAGCAGTTTATTAGAATATGATAAAAATCACACTAAAAGAAAATATCAAATAACTGTGTAAATATTAAAAAAAGTGGTTATATATTTTTACATTTATACACCATTGAGTTTGATGCATTTATTTTTAACGAAAGGGATGATATGTTAAACAAATATATTTACATTGTTAAAAAAATACATTTGCGAGTAATTTAAAAAAACAGTGATTAATTCGGTTCAAATAATATACTATTTATATAAGGTACTTTATCCCCAGCTAAATTTTTAGTATCAAAATTATCACTGATTATAGCATTACAAGATTTATATCAGTATGCAGTTTTCTTTCAAATAAATTACCATGGATATTTTTAAGAAATAACTATTTTATACTGGTTGGGAGGAGAATTTCTGTTTTGATATTTGTTAAAGAATTGAACAGCTCAAAATCCCAAGTGTTCTTTTTTAATATTCTCCCAAGCTTTATCAAAAGTGTCCAACCTTACCAAGAACTTCGTTTTAACTTGATTGTGCATCAAGTAAATCCATTTATAAAACACTTCTATTTTACAGTTCATGACTTGAATAAAATATGGCTTTATCGTTAGTTAAAAGCTGAATTGAAATATAAAGATATTTAGTTTAAGAAGAATATGATTTCTTTAACGTTTATTCAAAATGTTCTTTCAGTTTGGTTTACAGTTTCAATTCCGTTTTTACACGAAAAAGAATATACTTTAGATTTTATCCAAATATAATTTTATTTTTTACATTATAATAGAAATAAATTAAAGATTTTTTTTCAATTTTCCAACTAATATGTACAATACAAAATTAACCCTAATAAGATGTTATGGCTATACTATGTGATGGTACATTTACTGTTATATATAATTTTAAATGTAAAAATTCTGTAATTAAAATATCAGATTAACTGTAATATAGAATTATACTATATTCATATATTTAGAAGGAGGCTGTTCTTCCTTTAAGTTCTTAGCCAGTAACATAGGTTCAATTTTAAGGATTGTGATTCAACGTCTTTTTCTTTAACTTTCCTCGTCAGTTTATATGGGCCTACAGGCCTTTGCGCAAACTTTAAGCAACGAGTGAAGTAACGACCGTTAGCTCAGTTGGGGATTCGAACCTTGGACCACTCCCAGGGTAGTCTGAAACCTTAGACACTGATATATCACGTCTTCTTGCTGCGTTTAGCAAGTTTAAGAGGATATAGGCTACATGTTTGTTACTAAAAGATACTTGGTCTTCGGGGTTCGACCGCGTCACTGGGCTATGTTTACCCAGAAAACGACCACGTCACTGGGCTGGTTTACCCACTGGGGGTTGTTCATAGCCTAGTGACGTGGTCGAACCCCGAAGACCAAGAATCTTTTAGTGATAGTGACGACCGTGGAAGCCTATCCATGAAGATTACATGTTTGTTGGTATTTTTAATGAAGGATAACGTAATTATACAAATTACAAATTAACAAATCACCGATATGCTAAACGTGTCAAATCGAAACTAAAGTAATATAACATTTACGATGATTAGGCTACACACTTAAAATTATGTTAAGTTATTTCTACAACCAAATACAAGGTCGTAGTTAGTAAATATTAAATATTTTACAACGTGCTGCTGATTTTTCTACTTTGTACAGTCCAAGAGTGACAAAAATATTTTTATGATATGATTATTTTTCATATAAAATAGTTATATTCACAAAAATTACTCAATCTGAAAAGGGTTGATACAAATATATACATTTTTTATATCATTTGTATAATTTTGATAAGAAATTTTTTTCTTTTAAGAAAAAGAAATCGAAATATAGTAATAAGTGAAAGAGTAATTATATTACTAATTTTTATGTTATTACTAGAATTTATTTTTAATTATATGAAACTATAACGTACACTATAATAAGTTAAGACACTACAAGTACTATTATAAGTTTATTTATTTATTTATTTTTTTTTATGACTACAATAGAGGAACTCCATATCTAAAGTGCTTTCAAATCTGATCCAAGTAATATTTTGAATGACAAATTAAAATACAAGTCTAACGTACTGTTAAACCGAATAAACAAGATGCAGTCACAAAGGAAGACAATTAATATAGTTCAAGTTCAAGGTCAACAAGTTAGAGTAGGTTAACGTGTTTGAGTTAGATTCCTTGCTCATTAGTCATCAGTTGGTGTCTATCACCGGACGGAAAATTTGTTGTACTCTAGTTTTAATACGTTTAAATGTTTTATAATTTTAGTGGTTAATGTTTTAAACAGTGACGTTTTTGGAAGCCTGATGATGAAGCTTTATGCTTTGAAATGTACATAGCAGTAATGTAACTGAAGAACTGTTACGACAGAAAAAGTGAATCTAAACCAATTATTTTCACAATTATTATACCTTTATAAATGTTAAAAAATATGCAGGATATAAATCGAATTAATATTCGTACATGATGACTGACTTAGCTAGGCAATGATATAGAATTTATTAAGGTCAGATTGCTTATATTATTTATATGGTCTGGTTACGATCTTGTATAGAGTGGAACATTTACAGTTGCAAACGATAATGAAAGTAATTGAAATCCAAAGACGTGATTTAGCCACCTTATAATATTATACAGAGAGTACAGGGTGGTTTAAAAATAAAACATGGGGTATTGGCTCAAAATTTAAAAAAAGGTAGATTAAAAAAACTAGAAAAAATATTTAGATCATCTTAAACAAAATAATCTGCTAATATAATAAAAGCTGTTATTGTGTTTGAAATAAATTGGAATTATAATATTTTTGACCAACTAGACTTTTCAAGCGAGTTAGAGATAGTGTGTAATTGGTCCCTGGATATCAGTTTTACCACTAACTTTCTAGACGTGACTTCTGCTGGAAGGGCTTCTCGAATATCTTAAAAAATCACTTATATAATGCTATGTTATGTTACATTGCGTTCGCCCTACTTTCATGGAATTTGGATCACATTACAAGCAATTAGGAACAGATACTCAAGTATTATAAATAATATATAATTTATTATTAACAATGTCAACAATTAAATAAATTGATAATGGTAAGATTAACTTTGTATGCTTGAGAATAAAAATCTATCCACCTTGAGAATTCAGAGTGAGGTGGATTAGTATTAGGATTAGTATTGGATTTAAATGTGATTAGTATTAGAGGAATCATTTCCATTTTGATTACTCCCAAATGATTCAGTTGCATTAGTGATTTAAAGCAGAATACATTGTCTTGCAAAAGCTATTTTAAACTGTTTCCATGACATCGGGATTTTATCATGCTAACAAATGTTGGGATTTTTTTGTAAGCCCATGCTGAAAACATACAAGAAGCTTAGTATATAAATTTCTTTAAAAACAATAAGAAAGTTTTCGTCGAAAGAATGTTTATAAAATAAATTAATCTAACTTATAACGTATTTTATCTAGTTTTGTCTCGACCTAACTGTAAACATGCATAAAAAAGAAAAATCACTAACCATTCCATACAATACATAATATACTTACTCGAATTTACGGATGAATATTTAGCTGTTATTAGATGAATAAATTACAAATCATGACCAAACCCGTATTAAAATTCTATTTTAAACAATAGTGATGTTTGTTAAGGAAGATAACGTGCGAAACATCAGGACATGGTCAATACTCACCAGGTCAGTAACTTTATCCAGGAACATTCTGTAAATTTTTTGTCTCAAAAAACAAAAATTTCGGTCAAATATGACTGAAATAGAATAAATATTATTATAAAATCGATATTTTTCCAACATTTTAAAATTATTTGAGTGTTTTATTGTTTTATTTTTTTAATGAAAGTATATCCTTTAAAAATACAACTAATGTTCATATGTGAGATATGGATTGAGAGGGAAAATGTTTTATCCAAATTTTAAATAATAACAAAATCTATTCCTTAATGAAATATTTGCATGAAAAATAGAGAGTTCAGTCCCCGCAATAACAAATGGAATATTGGATTATAGTTGACTCAATATTCCAAAAGTAATCAATATCCCAAGACCCTTTTTAAATCAACTATACTAAATATATGTGGAATTGTGTTTAAACTGCATTTTAAATACGTGATAAATTAATACAAACTTTTTTACTATAAGATTAATTATATGGTAATATACCTTTAACAGTACTCTATACACATTAAAAAAACTACTGGTCATTGACTGCTAGCTTTATATTATTGATTTCTATCTTATTTTATTTAAAAAGTTTATGACCTATGAGCATTTTATAGTCCTATTTCTTGAAAGGGTCTTTTATTAGATCCCGTTAACAAATAAAGATTATAAATTTACTATAGTAATCAGCATTGAAAGTAAACATCTTTGTGAAAACTCTTTGGATTTAAATTTAAATTAACGATATAAATGGGCTATTTTAATATGATATCAGCCAAATACAAGGTATTATTCTTCCCCATAACACAAACTTAAAAACTAATCTGCCATACAAGTCGCCTCCTGGCATATTGCCTAATTGGCTAAGGCTTTGGACTGCGTAGGGCAAGGTCTAAAGTTTAAATCCTCAACTGATCTATCAGTTGGTACTGCATTCGTTGATTGAAATTAATACACATGCTCATGCAAAGTGTTGAGATAGGTTTTTCCAAAAAAAAAACGTTTTTTAACTGACAAAATATATTGTTCAACCATTTATTTATTAACTCCAAACTCTTGACGGTATGTTGTAATATTATACTTTTTTAATGGGCATTCATATTTACTTCATATTCTAACCCTAATGATGATGCAGTTAACTTCAAATCAGCTGTGAGTGAAATACTGGTCATTGTTATTGCAGAGCAAAAGCCAGGCCTGAACAAAGACATGGCATTTGTCATTCTCCACCACAAAACACTATTCACTTCTCAACCAAACCCCAGACCATTGTAAATATTATAGTTTTATATATCTGTTTCAAAGCTGAATGGACACATAAAGAACTATTCTGGCTTAATTTTAAGATTCACGCTTGGGATTTTGAGCTGTTCAATACTTAAAAAAATATCAACACAGAAAGTCTCTTCACAGCCATAGTATAAACTAGCTGCAAAATTGTCATACAAATATAAACTGAATTTGTTCTTTATTGTAAAATCTCTGGTACGGGGCAGGTGGAGACAGTGGGTGCGATGGAGGGAAGAAAAACACGTCGTGTGTGTGTTAGTGTAGCAGGCTTTTTGCTACTCCTAGCGAGAGTTTCGTGAAATATATAATTAAATTTCTTTCAGCATTCAACTGGGAGCTTTGATGAACACACTTAAGTTGAAATAGAGTGTAGTATTAGTTTTTGACAGATGAAGCTGTAAATTAATATTTCAACTACTTTCAAATGCAAATTATATTTTGGAACAACAATATCGCCAATCCTTCAGCAACCATAATAGCAATACATCCTCGTAGTAAGAAACGAGGATTTCCGGAATGAATATTTTATCGTTATATAAATAATTCAAATGTGCTATAAATATTTCATGGGGAATATATTTGGGTTTTGCACGCAGCTATGCACGCTTCAGAATTCTTTAAAATAACGTTCTATTACTAAAAATATATTTTATTTTGGCTAAATTAAACATATTTAAAAGTCATTAAGGGATTCTAATAGCGCAGGAAAAATTAACGAAATTAACTGAGATCTTTCCTGTGGTAAATTTAAATGTTATCTTTTCTTAGATAAATTTCTCTTTTTTTACATTTTATTGTAAACTATTCATTCTCGTTAGTAGTGTGAAACTAGGGCTGCTGGGGCAATCACCGACCTGTCAAAAATTTAAAGATAAGTTGGCCTGCGTCATATTAGAGTGTGACGTGGCTGAGGACGTCACGGGGATGGGAATTGATGACGTCACGATTTAAAGTTCAAGGTCATCCAAAGTAAGTTTTAAAAAAGAGATCTTGTACGAATTATTGTTTTCGTTACAATACTACTTTTTGTTGTTGATTACAAAATTGGTTACTCAAAAACGAATACGATTCGTACAAGATCTGTATTCGTTTTGAATAACAAAACTTTGTAATCAACAACAAATAGTATTGTAACGAAAACAATAATTCGTACAAGATCTGTGTGTGTGTGGGAAATATTGTAGTGAGGGAATTTTTGTGAGGGAATTTTTTAGGTTTGCAACACTGGAAACAATAAATACGGAATAATGTTTTTGTAATTTTCAAATTTTGTTTCTCTCTTCTTCTACTACTACTTCAGTCCCTCTTCTCATCAATGTTGTTTGTGGTGGTGGTGGTACATATTCCAAGTCTGAACGATAGTTGTTGTTGCTATTCGTTATTGCAAACACTTCATTGTTTTCTTAATCCCCAATTAGTGATAGCAAAATTGCTTCAATATCTGAAGATGTAGTGCTACTCACCTCTTGTACTTGAATTTCCCGTTCATCTATAACTGGTACATGATAAATGTTATTTGTGCTATAGTGTGTTGATGAAGAAACTGTATCATCTTGTACTGGAGAGTCCATTTATTTCTTCTTGTTGTTGTTGTAATAGGAGCGTGATGTGCACTGCTTAACAGCCGGACGCGAAGTGATGTAGCGCCAGCATGTCCACTAGGGACTCGACTTTTCCCCCACCACTTTACCCCCACTAAACCTACCCCCACCACTAAAACATTACAAGCCCCGCATAGAACAAACTAGATCCGGAGTGGTGGGGGTAAAGATAAGTCCAGAGACGACATATACATAATACAAACGGTTTATATTGTATGGCATGCGTATCTGTACACGTGTACCAAATTTGAGCGAAATCGGACGGTAAATAACGAAACTAGATCCAAGGTGGTGGGGGTAAAGATAAGTCCAGAGACGATATTCTTGGAATTTTTTCTTCCAGTTATGTCGGAAATAGTCTAAATCGGTGGGATGTTGTTCGTGTTAGTTTAAATCTTTTGTCGTGCATATCACAACGTTTTCCAGTCATATGATACGATAAAAATAATATTTCCTAATCAGTATATTACGTGTTGTTAGATATACAAAACACATACATATTATAAACTAGGAACAATATGTGCAAATATGATTGTGATCGATTTCGGTAAACTACGTTTATCTTCCCTAGACCAGAGTCATTCCTCAGACAATCTGGGGTATCTCCTTTCCTTTGTGAATCCCTCTGGTCTGAGGATGGTAAACGTGGTTTACCATAATAATCACCATAATATTTGTACATTTTGTTCTTATTTTGTAATAATTTTGTTTTGTGTGATGTTTTATTGTATTATATCGTTATTTCAAATAAAGTTGGGATGGAATAAGAGGAAATTGGTTTTTAAAAATATTTCGTACAATGTGATAATGTTAAGTATCTCCCGGCTATTCCATCAATACTAGCACGAGTCCAAATTGAGCCTTAAGTCTTTATAGCTAGAATTATACTTAATCTGGCGATAGGAAAAATTCAAAGAAAATATGAATAATTACATGAGTATAGGATTAATGTGGATGGCCTGTGTAGTCTGGTTAATAACTGAGTTCAACTGTTTCTCAGAAAGGGCTATTAATGAATAAACTAATGGCCAGTGCAAATATGGGAGGTGGCAAGCTTTGCTTGGAATCCGAACCATATAGTATTGGTCTGATTTTCATTTTCAATTATTGAACCACATTGTAAATTGTATTTTCAACCACAGCCACATTTATCTGTTTTGAAATAAATGCATTGATGTTTCAATAAATGAATGTATAATGTTATAGGTATACAGTATTAATATTGGAGGAAATGGATGAAGATATTTTGAGTGGAGGCAAAGTTAGAAACATTATGTCCTCTCTTAAACTTAACCTCTTATGTGTAATGACCAAAGTCTAACTAACCACCCATGCCATGTGATGGTCAGTATTATTGTCAAACTATTTCACTAACGAAAGTTCGTAATTTCTATTCGAAAGACACTTCTGGGACTTAGTACAATACAACAGAAACATATAAAAAAGTAAAAGATACAAATAGTTGACAATTTCTTCAGGGTGGATGATAAAAACAATGTTAGATAATAGTTTTCTTTCATTTCATGTTCTGTTTATTAATTTTGAAGAAAACAATGTTGTGTTGTTACTGAAAGTAACCAATTATTGCTTTACTTTGACAAACTTTGATATCACTTGTACGTTGATTTGCGAACAGTAGTAGGGTAACACCGCCTTTGCAACGTCCGATGGTGAGTTTTCGTCAAACGGTGAGTCGAGGGTGGGGGAAGTCACGTGACCACCCCGAGCTCTGATTGGTCCATTTTTGATGACGTCATCCAAGATGGCGGCGCCCATTTCCCGCCAAATTTCCTAACCTCACTTTTCCTTACCTTAAATTTCCCTCAAATTCCCAAATTTCCCTCCAAATTCCCACATCATACTATATAAAATTCACTGTTAACCTTGTTATACTATATAAAATACACTCTTAACCTAACTTTTTCCATGTTATATTATATAAAATGCACTGTTAACCTTGTTATACTATATAAAATGCACTTTTTTTTCCAATATGTCGTCTTTTTCCATGTTATACTATATAAAATGAACTTTTTTTTGCCCAATATGGTGTCTTTCCCTCCCACACCAACTCACACCCCGTGGGAAAATTCCCTCCCAAAATTCCCTCATCTAAGATGGCGGCCTTTCCCTTCGGGTACTTCCGGCGACCGTCGGCTACCTTCGTACTCTCTTAACCTATGATGCACACGTCGTCTGCTGGTTGGGCGCGCATGCGCGTTGTGACTCTACTCATATATACACTATAATAAATGCAATAATTCATACATACACTATAACAAATGTAATATGGCTGACGTGATCGCAGCGCCCCTGGCGGCAACGTCAATCGGAGCGGACCTGGCGGCATCAGCTGTGCGCGGGTGACGCATGCGCATGGAATTGCTACTCTGTGACAATATACACTATAACAAACGCAATATTTCATGGCGGGGCTTTATCGCTGTTATCACATCACTTGACCTCTAAGGTTATCATGTAGAGTGTCCATGCGGTGCTGATTAATGTAACAATGACCTCAAAGGTCAACCCGTGGCTGTTATCACATCCGCTTCCATTACCACAAGCATTGTTTTACATCCCGTGTCTTGCACAATTTCTTTTGTTAATATCGAACACTTAATTAACATTGTATATTCTTCCTTCTGATCATTTATTAAAACAGTACTACACTGGATGACATAACTAAAAAAAAAAAAAATAAAACTCACCCATAACTCAAACATAAACTTTGAAACAGAAAAACACTAATCATACACTTCAAAAATAAAAATTAATAACAACTAAAATTGCAAACAATATAATGTTTGAGCTTACTTTTAACACGTTAAAGTAGTCAGAAAATATTCGATCAGAAAATATATACACAACTCCCAGAGACCCAAACACATGGAAAATCTAGAACACACAACACCCTTGATAGATCACCTTCCCATTCATCACATAAGGCCCTTGATCATCCATTACCTATCCATTAGACATCTGACTGACCACCTACCCACCCAATATACTGGACTAACCACACTCTACATACAAGACTTTTGATTGACCATTTACAAACTCAACACACACAGACCCTCGATAGGCCACCCACCTCCCCAACACATAAGACATCCGACTGACCACCTACTCACCTAATATACTAGACTAACCACACCTTACATATAAGACCTTTGATTGACTACCTACCTACCCAACACACACAGTACCCTCGATAGACCACCCACATTCCCAACACATAAGACATCTGAATGACCATCTACCCACCTAATATACTAGACTAACCACACTCTACACATAGTCCTCTTGACAGACCACTCACCCCTCTCGACACATAAACATTTGACTACCTACCCACCTAATATACTAGACTAACCACACGCTACATACAAGACTTTTGATTGACCATCTACCTACTCAATACACACAAAACACTTGTTTGATCACACATCAACCTAACATACACAACTCTCGATTGACACTCCACCTTCCCAAAGCATAAGACTTTTGAAGGACCATCGACCAAAGATACAAAAATCATGATAAACAAACCACACACTGTACATACAAGACTTTTGATTGACCATCTACCTACCCTACACACACAGTACTCTCGATAGGCCACTCACCTCCCCAACACATAAGACATGTACAAACTACCTACCAAACACTAATACCCTTCCTATCCAGTAGTAAGACTCTCCTACCCACTTACCCTACACACAGGCATCTTTATATACCACATACCATACCGACACATAATACATTTGAAAGACTACCTACTTAACGTACAAGAATTATCACCTAATAGACAATCTACATAAAGCTTTAGTTGTCATTCCACCTATCCAACACACATGTACAAGACACCTATCAAGCTCCATAACCCTACCTATCCATTAGGAAGACTCTCCTACTCACTTACCCTGCACACAGTTATCTTTACAGACCAACTACCCTCCCAACACATAATATTATTGACAGACAACCTACTTTATATTCAAGACTTACCACCTACCCAACGCACTTAGATTGCCTACTTACTAAAAACATTATTTCTTATTACCTCCTGCCTATCCAATACGTAATACCCATGATTGACCACCACTCACCTACTCAACAAACACAGTTCTCTTGATAGGCCACTCACCTCCCCAACACATAAGACATCTGACTGACCACCTACCTACTTAATATACTAGACTAACCACACTCAACATACAAGACTTTTGATTGACCACTCACCTACTAAACACACAGACGTTTGATTAAACACCCACATACTCAACACAGAGTCATGTTGATGGACCAAACCACCTTCCCCAAACATAAAACCTTTGATAGACCAACCACACACCCTACAGTCATAACTTAAAATACCATCACACTACCAAAAAGGCAGTCTCTTTATAGACCCCCATCTACTCAATACTTGAGACACTTGGTTAACCACTCGCCTACCCAACACATAGTCCTCTTGATAGACCACTCACACGTCCCGACACATAATACATTTGACAGACCACTTACTTAACATACAAGACTGACCATACACTCTACATAGAAGACGTTTGATTATCCACTCACCTACTCAATACACACAAAACACTTGTTTGATCACACACCTATTTATCAAACAGAACTGTCGACACTCACTCCACCTTCCCAAAGCATAAGACTTTTGAAGGACCACCTACCAAACATACAAAAATCATGATAAACAAACTACACACTCTGCAGACATCACTTAATATACCATCATACAACCATGAAAAATAGTCCTATTGACATACCCCTACCTATCCAATATACGTACCACACACCGTGCATACAAGACTTATATTTACCCACTCACATACTAATCAAACAAGACTCTTGATTGACAATCCATCTCCGTAACATTCATGGATGACCTACCTACCAAACATACGACTTGACCACCCACAAAAAACAAGACTTTATGTTTAACCACCTATTTAACATACAAGACCAACCACACACCATACTATCATGACTTAACAGTCACCCACCTACCAAACACACATCTCTTGATGGACCATATGCCTACACATTACTCTTGATAGATCATCCACCTAACAATTACATAAAACCTTTGATAGACCACCAACACACATGAACAACCTACCTACGTAACATCCAACACTCTTGACTTACCACCCACCTACTCAACACACAGCACTCTCGATAGACTACATAACTAACCATTACATAAAACCTTAGATTGACTCCCAATATTCATGAACGACCTACCTACCAAACATACAACTTGATTGACCGCTCACCTACCCATCACACATTTCTCTTGATTGTCCAATCACCCTCCCATAAAAAGACTGTTGTCAGACTATCTACTTAACATACAAGAATCTTCATTGACCATCCACCTACTCAACACACACAGTACTCTCGATAGATCACTTAACTACCCATTACATAAAACCTTAGATTGACACCCAACATTCATGGTTGACCTACCTACCAAACATACGACTTGACCACCTTCCCAAAGCATAAGACTTTTGAAGGACCACCTACCAAACATACGTACCACACACCATAAAATCATGACTTAACAGTTCACCCACCTACTCAACACACAACACCTCTGATAGATCATCCACCTAAACATTACATAAAACCTTTGATTGACTCACAATCCTAACATTCATGAACAACTATCATCCTAAACATACGACTTAACCACCCACAAAAACAAGACTTTATGTATAACCACCTATTTAACATACGTACCACACACCATAAAATCATGACTTAACAGTCCACCCACCTACTCAACACACAACACCTCTGATAGATCATCCACCTAACCATTACATAAAACCTTTGATTGACTCACAATCCTAACATTCATGAACATCCATCCTCCTAAACATACGACTTAACCACCCACAAAAACAAGACTTTATGTATAACCACCTATTTAACATACGTACCACACACCATAAAATCATGACTTAACAGTCCACCCACCTACTCAACACACAACACCTCTGATATATCATCCACCTAACCATTACCTAAAACCCTTGATAGACCACCAACACACATGAACAACCTACCTACCTACCTACTTAACATCCAACACTCTTGACTTACCGCCCACCTACTCAACACACAGATAGACTACGTAACTAACCATTACATAAAACCTTAGATTGACACCCAACATTCATGGAAGACCTACCTACCAAACATACAACTTGATTGACCGCCTACCTACCTATCACACATTTCTCTTGATAGACCAATCACCCTCCCATAAAAAGACTTTTGTCAGACTATTTACTTAACATACAAGACTTACCACCTAATTGGCAATCTACATAAGGCTTTAGTTATCATTCCACCTATCCAACACACATGTACAAGACACCTACCAAGCTCCATAACCATACCTATCCATTAGTAAGACTCATGATTTACCCAACACACAGTTATCTTTACAGACCAACTACCCTCCCAACACATAATATTATTGACAGACAACCTACTGTACATACAAGACTTACCACCCACCTACTCAACACACAAAAGACCAACCACACACTCTACATATGAGACTCTTGGTTAGTCACCCACCTACTCAACATACAACACCTCTGATACACCATTCCCTTGAACATTATATAAAACCTGTGATATTCCACCCAATCACCAAACACACATGACTCTTAATAGACCAATCCACCTACCTCTGCACACACAATTCCTTACGACACACCCTACACCCACCACTCATCCTACAGACAAAACCCCTAGAGAACTACCCATCCACCATAAAAACACTATTGCTTCATATAATCATGTTTTAAAATAACATTATTACACTGTAGGATAGGTTTAATATAGCTAAAGACCTAAAGTGTTTCCTAAAATTCTGTTTTCTCTAGAAATAAGAGAGCCGTTGGTGGAAAACATCCAAACTAAACATAGAAAATAAGAATCAGCTAGTAGTTTTATAGAAATTCTGCTATACAACTAAAAAATATGAGAAAAGGTTAGGTTTAAATACAATGAACATAGAAAAAGTTAGGTTTAAAAACAATGAACATAGAAAAAGTTAGGTTAAAAAAATGAACATAGAAAAAGTTAGGTTAAAAATGAACATAGAAAAGGTTAGGTTAAAAAAATGAAAACAGAAAAAGTTAGGTTTAAAAAAAAATGAGCACAGAAAAAGTTAGGTTAGCAAACATCAGAAAAGTAAGTCTAGCAAACAACCGAAAGATTGACTGCTATCCTTACTTTTCCGAAAAGTTGTTAAAATTAACAAAAGTCAAAAAATGTCCCATTTATCAGTTTGGTAATTTTAACTAAACTTTTCGGGTTTTTGTGGGTGGTTAAGTCGTATGTTTAGGAGGATGGTTGTTCATGAATGTTAGGATTTTGAGTCAATCAAAGGTTTTATGTAATGGTTAGGTGGATGATCTATCAGAGGTGTTGTGTGTTGAGTAGGTGGGTGGACTGTTAAGTCATGATTTTATGGTGTGTGGTACGTATGTTAAATAGGTGGTTATACATAAAGTCTTGTTTTTGTGGGTGGTTGAGTCGTATGTTTAGGAGGATGGTTGTTCATGAATGTTAGGATTGTGAGTCAATCAAAGGTTTTATGTAATGTTTAGGTGGATGATCTATCAGAGGTGTTGTGTGTTGAGTAGGTGGGTGAACTGTTAAGTCATGATTTTATGTTGTGTGGTACGTATGTTTGGTAGTGGTCCTTCAAAAGTCTTATGCTTTGGGAAGGTGGTCAAGTCGTATGACGGTTGTTTTTTTGATTCGCTAGAAGCCGCAGAGTTAAACAAGTTTTACTATTATACTTTTGACTCTAAATTCATTGCGAGATCTTGCAATGAACTTATACTTTTCTAAACTTGATGGAGACATCCATTGAATATAGATATGATAAGTAGCATCTGTATTCATCTGTAACAGATGCTACTTATCATATCTATATTCAATGGGGTCAATTCTATTTGTGTGTTTAATTTAAACCCGCGATATTCGTAGGAAAGAATAGTCAAAAACGCTTCTGACAAAGCGAGCTCTGAAGGAGCAACCCATGTGTTTACAACAGCAGCTTCCATCGCGAAATGTTAAAGTTGCGATTAGAATTGGTCTTTTATAGACCATCCCCACCTTGACGTTTATCCAATGGTTTGTAAATACTTTACGAACACAGTTTTAAATTATATTCTAACGCAAAGCTAACTCTGTATAAGCAAACAAGATATTTTCTAAGTCCTTTAAGTAGGTCACAGCCACCGAAACAATAGAAGGAGTTAGTACAAGCATAATAAGGTAGATGAAAGAAAACTACAAGTCTACTGCAACTAACATGCGCAAAGAGGAATTTTCTAAGTCCCGTAAGTAGGTTACGGCCACCAAAACAATAGTAAGAATTAGTACAAGCATGATAAGATGGGCAACAGAAAACTTTAAGTCTACTGCAACAGACATGCGTAAGGAGGAATATTCTAAGTCCTGTAAGTAGGTCACAGCTATCAAAACAATAGAAAGAATTAATACTAGTATAATAAGATAAATGAAAGAAGGAAACAAACTATACATGCACAATTAACTACAACTACGCATCGTTATATTTCCTACTGCCAAGTGAAATTTCTCCAAGTCCAGAAACTAGGTCTCAGACCACAAAGTATTGCAGAAGATTAAAAATACATGCACCTAAACCATTAACCGAGAATATTACTAAAACAGAAATATATTAGTTACCAGTAAGTATTAGGTTTAATATAGCAACTACTGTCAAGTGAAATTTCTCTTTTCCCTCCCAAAATTTCCCTCAAATTCCCTTTTTGTACTATATAAAATACACTATTAGCCTTGTTATACTATATAAAATGCACTTTTAGCCTAGCTATATTGTATTGCATGCGTATCTGTACACGTGTACCAAATTTGAGCGAAATCGGACGGTAAATAACGAAACTAAATCCGGAGTGGTAGTGGTAAAGATAAGTCCAGAGACGACATATACATAATACAAACGGTTTATATTGTATGGCATGCGTATCTGTACACGTGTACCAAATTTGAGCGAAATCGGACGGTAAATAACGAAACTAGATCCATGGTGGTGGGGGTAAAGATAAGTCCAGAGACGATATTCTTGGAATTTTTTCTTCCAGTTATGTCGGAAATAGTCTAAATCGGTGGGATGTCATTCGTTTTAAGGGGGTCGAAAAAAATTTTCAAGGCTCTAGGACGCACCGTTTTCGAGATATAAGCAAAAAACCACTTTTTACGGGAAATGTATTGATTGTTTCGGAAAATACCTTCGGGGGTTTCCGAATATATGATTTATATGATAATATATCCGGATATGAATATATTATTTATCCGAATATATGAACTATTAAAAATATAGTTCATTCATCAAAATAGATGATAGAATAATATAAGTACGCAATATTATTATTATTTATACATTGCATTGATTGTTTATTCATAGAAAAATCAACAGAAATTATAAGTCAAAATTTAT